>JAHZSR010000235.1:0-25986 GCA_025782845.1 Boletus coccyginus | reverse complement strand
TGGCAATGGCCAGACATCTACCAGGAATGGCAACAGGTTGTTGACCTGGAACAGGCAGTACTCTTCCACCTGTTGCTGTTCTTCTTCCTTATAGCCTTGTCGAGAAAGATAATGTCCTCTGCAGTAAGAGTTAGGGATATCTTGACCAAGATCTAAGAGAAGAGACATATGATCAGTTTCTAGTTTGATCATAATAGCAAACCAGGGGTTCTTCCTCTTTCACACTTGTTGCCACCTAGCATCTATCAACTCATTCCAGATGCATTGCATGGGAATGTCGGAGTTATGAGGATATCCAATGAAGGATTGGAGGCAATTGAATTCATGGTGCACATACTGGTGCCAACCATCCTTCCAAATAACATCTTCTTCCGAGTTGATAAAACATTCAGGATTCTCGTAGAGCTCCTGTTGAATGTTGCAGTCCAAGACTTCATTAGGCTTTAAAGATTTGTAGAACTCTATAAAATACTTGTTGAACATGTGATGATTGCACTGAACAATCTTGAAGCCTTGGTTGTGGATGGGGTGAGTGGGAGTAGAGTGGTATTTCTTCATGGGAAACACATAGCCAGGTCCTTCATAGAAGAATGCAATGGGCTCATTCCAATATATGAGTCCTTTCTTAAAAATAATATCATATTCTGGGATGTACCAGACAGGGTCTTTTCCGACAATAACCTATGGTAAGAGATCACCATGATAGAGAGTGGGAATCTGTATGACCTGAGTGAGACAAGATGAAATGTCCAAGGGATTTTGAGCATCTACCTGAACAAGGGGCACTTCCGGTCTGATCAACAGATCAGGAACATTCTGGTATATTACCAGTTGATGTATAAGGTTGTCCCTATAAGAGATGATTTGGTGTTTCTGGATCCTCGTTGGTGCAAGGACGTTCTTTGGAAACATCACAAGCTGATTGTTCAGAGTTAGATCAATCTAAAGAGGATTCATTGCTTGGTCGAGGTCTATTATCTCGCCGGGTTCCATGATCTCATCACTGACGAAGACCATGTTGTTAGGATCAATATTCTGGTCGATAGATACAACATCGGATGAGACAACAGTATTGTTCTCAAGTGTAAGAGTTGGGATTGAAAATCCATCGCTGATGTTGATTAGGGGTGATCTCACAAGGTCAAGAGGTGATACCAAAGTAACTCCATAGAAGACTGGCATTGATACTTTGGTCGAACCATGGTTCAATGTCAGTGGATAAATTAGATCAGGCGAGGTCAAAGGGAAGGACTCGTTCCTCAGAAGGAACTAGACTGGGCATATTGGGAATGGTTGGACTAGGCGTTGGTGGATGGAAGAAGAGTCAGAGGTTATGATAGGCTTGAGTACGATGAAGAGGTACTGGTATAGAACAAGTAGAAGGTAGTATCAGTGAAAGAGATGTCCACTGAGAATGTAAAAATTGTAGATGGAGGTAAGAAGTCAGAGAATCGATATATGGGAGAGAGGTCAGAGAAGGAGCACAAGAAGAAGGATGAGAGGGACAATAGATGATTCTGGGCAAAATAGGAAATTCAGTCGGACAATAACAGTTCGTGCAATTCGGATAAATACAACAATCTCCACACAAGATAGGACAAGAGTCCTTATCAAAGTTGGAGTGACACTTCCATGTGCAATGGTGGGTAGGAGTAGGAATTGGAGCTTGACTAACCTGGGTAGGAATGATAAAGTTCCTATGTGAAGCCAGGTTAGCATTTGTCCATGTAATCATGACATGAGTAAAAAGGAGATATAGCTCTACTAATAATAGTAGGCCAAGGTTGCCCCAGATCTGTTGGACCTGACCCATAAACCCAAACATCATGCTCATCATCGTAAGTACAATGTAGAACAAACTAAGCACAAGTACATCATACATCATGAGGTGGGATAACGACATTGGTATAATGATCGTTGAGTCTAAGCAGTGCTTATAACCTAAAGAGATTGCTAGGTCTCTCTCAATGCAGAGGCAACAGTGGAAGGGTAAACCCAGTGAGGAAGAGTACTCACTTGCTGTAGCATACTTGCAAGCTAGTTGCTAGAAGTTATTCACAACATGTTATGAAGTAAAGAACTTAGATTGTGGGCTCTGAAGGAGCTGGGTTTATATACAGTACAGCTATGTTTGTATGTATTGTGTATATATCCATAAAGAATGAAAAGCTGTGTAATGCGCAGCAATAGGCAGCCAATGGCAGAAGGTGTGCATGATATGGTGCAATATGCCAAGAGAATGGTGTGATGTTTCACTATGATGATATAATATAATGTCATCATAAAGATAAGAGATAAGGATGACATCACCAGTCTAGAACAATGATGTCATGGGTCTAGATGAATTAGTAATCATGAAAAGCAACCCAGACAAGGATAAGGTTATCATAATGAAACCTAACCATTTCAATATTCAGTGTCAGGCATCCTCTGGTTGATGGCCATCTGGGCTGAACTGCATCCAATGCACAAGTCACAGTCAGTGGATGCGCTGAAATCATCTCAACCTCCACCTCTCCATATCCCCATGGCCAATTTAGTTAGATCTTTCCATTTTCCCTCAACAGTATGGCTTCCTGTGCCTATAGTACTTTGTGGTGTCTACAACATCACACATATCTAATTCCCACCACTTTCCCTCTCTGCCTCTTGTCGAGAAACCACACATGAAGGTGCAAAATTTGAGTGATCAACTTAATCCTTCTGTCCGAGCGTACTTTCCTAATTTGGAAGATGTTTTGCGTGCACACGTGATGTTGACGTCGGGAGCCGATGTCCACGTGATATCCGCATGTGGCAATATGGGGGGGGGGGTAGATTGTAGCTAAGCGAGGGGGGTGTCTGCTCGAATATTATAATTTTCAAACGGAGATGTCGGACTTTCCTTTTTCGTACATTAGCGGGGTCCTATGTTTTATTTTCGCGACGAGTTCAAAGACCTTTCAGAGACCGTTCTGACAACAGTCAGAGCGGTTCAGAGGCTCTCAAAACTCAGTGTGAGGAACCCTATTGCATTGCATCGAGGTTTGTGTCAATCAATGCTGCGCCACCGTCTGCTGCACGATCATCAACAAGCACAAGAGAAATAACGTCTATGAGATTCTTAATATATCTGCCGTCATGCGATCCTTTGCCAAACCGGAGCCTTGACCAGCGTATGACAACATCGCATAGGTACTTTTGGACAAGAACGATGGATTGACGACAGTCGTGCTGTCTACCACCTGGCAGAACCATGAGCCTAGCCCAACAACCGCACATGCGAACGCCAATGCTTACCTTTGAGAAGTGCTTCAAGCGACTGGGGAGCACGAGCACGTCCGGGACACATTCATCTTCACTCCCCACCAACTTGATGCCTTCCGAGTGCGTCACATCCAGGTTGACTTCATGTGCAACGTCGAACGGCGCAGGAAATATCGGGTAAAAGCTGTTCAAAGACTGTCAGATACGGTCCTTGATGGCGTATGAATGGGTTACCTTCGCTGTTGGAAAATATGACGTGCAAGGTTGGACATGCCATCCGTCGCGGGCTCGGATGCTGGGATCACCGGATCGATCTCTGGTGTTCGTTTAAAGTATTCTTCCTTGCGAAGGTGAAACAAGGTATCGACACTCGTCACCGCGAACGAAATCCTGTTGACAGAAAAGCGGCAAGGGTTTGGAAGCAAGCGAATGCGCTATAAAACGGGTCATTAGCGAAGGTGTTACCGACGCATCAAGTCCAGCTCACAGGGTCCCTGCTAAATTCAGGCCCGAGCTCACGTTGCGGAAAGGCAGCGTGGTCGCTGATCACATCGTTGACGCTTGGAACCAACAGTATCGTACTGCCGGGAGACTGGACCAAGAAATCCTGGAGTTTCTCGGTAAACTGGCGTTCAAACAACCGTCTAGGTGTCTCGTCCATGTCCCCGTCTTTGACCCGCGAATTTGTTGCGTCGACAAAAGGACCAATCTAATGTGCATGACAAACATCAGACAAGTCCTAAAGTGCACAAGTTTCATCGCACCAAGAGGATAACTCCAGGCTTGCCATCTTTTACTTTGTCGAGCAAGCTTGTCCAGGGTTTATATTGCAAGTCCGAGTCCAAGCTGAACGGCCCACACGCAACACACATGGAAAAAGCAGCGGTGGCGTCACTCGGAGGTGACGGGGGTATTTTGATCGGGGGTAGCTGGAATGTACACCAATTGATATTGAGGAAAGTCCCGGGATGGACGGGGTATGGCGTACCGACAATAGTTCTTCTATGAGGAAAAAGCCACCTCCACCATTGCGGCCACGTAGCGCCACGATTGCACCTGGAAAGAAGCCCATCCCACCAACGCCCTGAATTCCACCCCTCAACTTGGTCTCCGGAGCGAAACGTATTGGGACGCGCACGCCGGACCCCATCATTCGCGATGATTCCAGGACCAAAGACGACTCGTTAAGTTTTGCCCCTGACCCTGATACTTCTGCGTCATAAACTATCCTCCCGACGACGGTGGTAGTTTCCTGGCATGGGCGTGAGTTATCCGCATAGTCGGGTGAGAGAAACAAACCTCTGTGGCAGCATCTGGATCGGCAAACTCGTCAACACGATAGTGCCTTTGAACGAGATCAGCAAACTCGTCGATGCGATCATCCAAAGCTAGACAATCGCGCGATCAATCCGCTCGAAAGACCGGAAACGCATGTGACCCACCTTCACTCCTCTCCGTCACCTTCTCGTACATGTATCGGTCTGAGCGCAATGTCACATCAGCAGACGCGCGCGACGTGATCCACGATACTCTCACAAGCTCGACTTTTCCGAGATTGTTCATCCAACTTGGGTCCTTCGAACACGACCTTGCTCGGCCCAGAAAACACGGAGACCTCTGACTTGACGATGCCCGGCCGCAGTGGCCCAATCTTGAGACCCACATCCAGGCTCCTGGCTGCAGATGGCCTTGCCATCCCACCCGGCCTGATTCGCCCTCTTCCGATGGCGAGATTGGCTCCTGTCCGCGAGGTAGCTTCCTGTTTGGCTGCATTGAGTCTGCTCTGGTCCTGCTGCAATCTTGCCTTAAGATCAGGGACGGATTGGAGCGTGAAGATGGCGAGGGTGTTGGTGTTGGAATACGACAGCGCTTGCCATTTGTATGAGAGAGTCTCCACGGAGAGATTGTACATTCTACACATGCTCATGCCTTGGTGATATCATAAAAACGCGTGGGCAGGTAAGACTGTGTGAGGTCTCGAACGCGCTTACATTCTTTGACGAGGGTATCGTCTGCGGCTACGGCCTCGCTAAAGTGCTGCGCGATTTCGCTGCGGTAGGCCTCGAGGTCGGACATGATTGAGAGGAGTAGGGAATTCAATACCCTCTGCTCTAGGTCAAGGCTTTAAGGGTAGGTAAGAGGGTATATGTACCGTGACAGTCGCGTCAAAGTTGCACGTGTATCTGTGCAATCGCCACAGACGCGACTTGGTCAACGTCCGGCCAGGACAACGCGATTCAGACCCATGTTGTTTGACATCTACCCTCATCATCGCATCTCTTCGAATCATGGATGCACGTGAAGATCTTCCAAAAGTTTCCATCGAGACCGAGCAAGACTGGAGACGAATTCAACAGAACCTCTCTGCCGCCTTTCTCGCCCGTTTGGACACCGAACTCGAATCCCATGGACAAGCTGGCGACAGGGAGGCGCTCTTGCCACACGTTCATCAGGTCGGGTGAACTCGCCGTGGTTTTCTTCCTGCACGCGCTAAACCATCGTACGTCCAGTTCCTCGACACCATATTTGACATTGCTCGCCCCAATTTACGTATAAACGGACGGACTAGCTCTGCAGACGAACCGTGTAGTGACGAGGACGGTGAGCCGACTACCCCCTGAGCTTTTCTACTCTTTGCCCACAGGTCTAGACGTGGAGCCGTTCGACGAAGCATTAGATCGGCACATCTGGTCGTTGTCAGACCAAAGGTTGAAGTGGGACAAGGAAATAGCGGACCGTCGACGCTCAAGGCCTCAGGACGTTGAAAAGTTGGTAACGGAAAGCTTGGCACAACATCATGCCTGCGACGTGGAAATGCTGGACGAGTCTGAGGCGCGTGTCGATGTCAGCGGTAAGGTTGTGGGTCCCCCAGTCGTCGACACGGTTAACTCGTCCCATAGTCAAGCAAGTCGACTCTGAGCTCCAGCATATGCTGTTGAACGCAGTTTCCTTGGCTCCCCAACTTTTGCAGGTGCGTTTCCACACCATTTGAATTATGCTCAGACAAGATTCCAATGCCTTCCAGACCATCAAGTCTCAACGAGGTCGCGCGGATAGGATTAAATCGGTATCTGCTGAAGTAAAGGCACTGAAACCCTGAATTTCGGATACCACTAACAAACTCCAACCCTGGTTCGTCGAACGTATATATAGGATAGGTTAGACAGACGACAGCTCTTTTTTTCTCGCAATCATACGCTCATCCACTGTCTCTCTGTGTGATCCCCCGATCCAGTATTTCCCGGGAGTGAATGTTGAATTTTGGGATGGCCAACGAACCATGACCTGCATATTGCATCAATCAGACTTTCCAAAGTTGGTGGATGTCCAGACGCACACATGGTAAGCGCAACTCGATCAAGTGAGGTACATGAATCGAGTGATATATTAGAACGGTTGCTGTGCATGTTAACCCTACAGGTGGTAATACAAAATCAAAACAGTAGGATAGTGTTACGGTGACTGCAAACTTGAAGCGAGGTCAGGCAGTCGGAACATCAGATTCAAGAGGCAGACAGTAGGGCATGTGGTTCAGCCAAGGACAGATATGGGGTGACAGCGGGAATAGTGACAGCAACACAAAATCTGAAAGGAAAGTTTCGGCGAGAATGGACACTTTGAGGGGCACGATTCCATGCCTCCTAGTCTTCTCCGTTGGCGAAGCTGTCGCATTCCTGGTTCCCTTTCACGTTCGAATCACTATCGGAGTGAGACAGCGAGCTTTCTCGTGCACAACTTAGACTGTTGGTTGGTGATATGGACAGGCCCCCCTGATGTGAGGTTGGGGGCGATGATGCATGAGGAATGCTGACGATGGGGACAATAAGTGGAGCATCACGTGACAGAGAATGATGATGCCTACTTTTCGGGATTTGGGATGGCAGTCCCAACAGTGCTCTGAGGCGTGACTCCCGCCTTGGACAGAGCATAGTCACCAGAGTCAAAGTATTTGCGATCCTGATGACAGGACGTCCTCTCAGCGGACGATTACGGACGGTGTATGCCGAGGTCAGCGACAGACCTTTTGCATTTTGCTGAGGATGTTCTTGTGCGTCGGTAATTTGCCATACTTCTCAAACAGCTGCCGCTCCTGCGGTCCCAGTTTCTAACGAGGTGTCAGAACACTGCGCGCGTTGTCAATGTTGCGATCTACTCACGCTGATGTCGACCTTCTTGCGCTGCATGGGGAGCATGGCGATGGTGGGGAGGCGTCGACGGCCACAGGGGAGGAGCGAGAAGGCCTTGTAACTCGGGGAGGAGGGGAACACTGCGTCTGGTTCTTTTCAATGGTCGACCGTAATCTAGAAATAGCGGAGTGACGGAGCTTCAATTTCCCATCCTCATGTTTCGGAACTCGGATGCAGTGTCCTCACGTTTTGAATTACATCTACACTAGGGGCTCCTCGAAGGCTGTCAGTTCGGCACTGTCCCCGACGTCTAGGTCGAACAACATCGAATTTGAATCCTCCTCCTCGTCACGCTCCGACCAACTGCCCAATGCCTCAAAGCCTTCTGAATCGACTTGACAGGTCAGCGTCAGCTGTTCATCGTTGTCTGAATATCGAGGATCATGCAGTGCATGTGACGGTGGATGAGTTAGGTTTGCGAACAGCCCCGAGTTTCCGGGTTCTTCCCGGAAAGCTAACTGAGAAACCTTGTAACGCAGTCCGCTAGCAACCGGGTCTAGTTCGACATCCTGGTGGTGATAAAGTGCACAAGGGCCTGCTTGTGGGAAAGGCGTGGTGGTGCTTGCTAATGGGATGGAGCAGCTGATAAGAGATTCGTCCGATTGAGCATCAATCTCGCGTTCGCCGAGACCCGTATCTGCCTCATCTAAACGCCACATCCCACCCTCAGGCCAATCTTCAGCAAATAAATCCAGGTCTTCTGGCAACGTTTGATCGGGATCAACCGCAAGTCCACAGGGTGATGTCGTGATTTCAGGCAGTTCGGCCCAGGAGGCTTCATCATCGACTCCTACATCGGGTATACACTGTAGCAGACCGTCGTCGTCGTCTTGTGACAATGAGAGTTGGGGCGTTGCTGCGGGCTATAATACGTGTGCGACACATGACCTCGGCTAGGTGACTGATGGCGACCAACCTTGAAACGGCGCTGGGGAACTGCCATCCGGAAGAGCTGCTCCAGATTCTCGCACAAAACCCGTTCGTCCGTGAGAACAGGTGTCGCGGGAGGATCATCGGTTTCCTTTTCCGAAGTCTCAGAAGCCGCATCATCAGTGCAGGAGGACAGAGCGGTGGTGCAAGCCTGCAGGACAAATTTATGCTGCCTGCGCGCGATCTGCGATATAATCGGAATCAATACTAAAGCCCGCTTACTGTCTATACCTTTAGGAGACGCTTGCACTTCAACAGGAACCTGTGGTTTGTCGACCGGGCCATTATTTCCACGATGGAGTGGCCGATGGAGGGAAAATATTGTGTTTCTAGGTCAAGCCTCTGACGAAGAATCGAGTGAGCCGCGGACAGATGACGCATATACGAAGCTACCTTGCACCAAGGTCCGAAAATGAGAGGATAGCGGCTACATTGATCGAGTGCGAATCGATCCGACATCAAGTGGAAACGAACCTTACGAGATGGTATACCAAAAACTGTTCGGTGACACGATTGAGGAGTGCTTCGGCGGGGAGAAGGAGGGTTTGGGAAAATGGATTTGTTTCATCGGCCAGGTGATCGGAATCGGGGATGTCACAGCACCCTGCGACGGTCCTCCAGATATAGACAAGGTGCAATGAAACGAGATTGGCATGGGGACGCGGCACATAGGGTAACGGGCGTGCAGGGGTCAGCGTCACTGAGGACGCGGAATCAGATAAGTATAGCAAAGACGATGGGAAGTTGTTGCCGACATTTGGAGAGGCCGTCTGTGTCATCCACAAATGGACGCGACACGTTGTTGAGGCCAAGCCGATCTGCATTCTAGATGAAAGATGTAGCGCACGGGAAAAGGAAGGTGGGGCTGCGAACGTGCCGCTTTCAACTGCATTTGGAGGTGATGCACGATCCCCGAGCGCGCAATGTCGTGCGCGGGTACTTGATGGCCGTCGAGGGACCCGGAGAGCGAGACAGTGATATCAGACAACCAGAGAACGTCGAGCTCCTTTGGCAAGCGCCCTTTGACGCTGCGGACGGTGTCCGAGGGCGATCCATGGACGAGGTTGTGGGTGATTTTGAGGCGGAGGACGTGGTCTTGGGACGCGACGCGGATCGCGGACGGGGAGGAGAAGGAGGGCATGAGTCAGGGGGGAGAGACGATAAATATTTAAATAGCATGATTACGAGATAGCCATGTGAATAGGGTTGTTATCTCGGGACCACAGCCTCGTCCCCACCATCGAGTCGCTGCCAGTCCACCACACGGCGATCCACACTTTGCTTTCGAACGGTCATGGTACGTCGTTATCGCTCTCACTGACAAGCTCACATCCTCGCTAATCAGCACACTCATAAGCTCGACGAGCTCGACCAGAAAATACAGGATGTCCTCAAGCGCATCGAAACAGAACGAAAGGTACTCGATGCGTCCAGGCATCTTCGTCAAGCGACCACAAATCCAGACGTCCTGAGACGCAACGATGCAAAGATTCGTGAGGCAGAGCGCTCCCTCTCGTACTTTGAAGACACCCTTCGCGAGCTCCAGGCTCGCAAGAAACTCCAGGCTCAGCGCGATGATCCTTCCCGATCCGGTGCCTCTCATTTGTCACCATCTTCCGCGACCAAGTCCAATCGTGGCGCCGACAGAGACCGCATTCTCCCCCAGGTCCCTCCTTCCGACCTTGACTCCTCCGGTCCTGGTGGTCGCATCACTGGGTCCCCTGATACCTCCCAGACACTTCTTGGGAGTGAGGAGAGCGCCGCTCAGGTCAAGCAATACTCAAATCTTGACCTCATCAAGGCGGATACCCCCCACACTACCGCCAAGATATCCAAAATGCTTCACCAGCTCGAGTTCAAGCTCCAGGTTGAGCTGCAGTACAAACGGGGCATCGATAAGATGGCAAAGTTATACCAGGCGGACGGAGACAAGAAGTCTCGCGCAGATGCCGAGAGCAAGCGGGTTGAGAGTGAGAAGAAGATTCAACTCTTGCAGTCCGCTCTCAAGAGATACAAGAATTTACACATCCTAGACGATGTGGAAGAAGAGGATCAACCTTCTGGTGGGAATCACACCTGTCACATTAGCAAATTCTGATATCAAGCCTCAGGCACCGGTGGCGAGCGGAAGGAGAACATGCGTGCTAAGCCACTGTCCGGCAAGCTCTTTGTCACCGTAAAAGGTGCCCGGGAACTTGATCACCCTCCTATTGTATCTTCGGGGCGACTTCGTTCCTCGTCCAAGCAAATCGTTGAAACCTATGTTTCCCTCAAGATCGAAGGTACTCAACGTGCTCGCTCCCATCCATCCCGCACGGACCGTTGGAATGAAGACTTTGAGATCACTGTCGACAAAGCAAATGAAGTCGAGATAGCAGTGTACGATAAGCAAGTTTCCGAGCCACACCCCGTTCCCATCGGTTTTCTTTGGATCCGAATCAGCGATCTCGTCGAATCGCTGAGGCGACAAAAGGTCACGATGGACAACGGTCAGGGCGGCTGGGTGACAGCCGGTGCAATGGATGGTGATTCACTTGTCGGAAAACCACATCCGCAGCCAGGTACCTTCGGAGACGTTAATGCGCCGTTGAATCTGGGTGTTGGAGCAACGGGTCAACCCGGCGGATCGATGGGCCTTACCAGTCAAAACGAAGGGATTGATGCTTGGTTTGCTGTCGAGCCTGCTGGTGCACTCGCTTTGCACATGAACTTTGGTTCGTATAATGTACTGGCTGTGCTACGTAATTTTGTTGACGATGTCACAGTCAAAGAGAACGTGAGGAAGCGCCCCTTGGACGCCCCCGGAGGGCTCGGTCGTCAAGGCGCCCTCAGGAAGCGTAAAGGCGAAGTTCACGAAATGAACGGTCACAAATTCGTCCAACGTCAGTTCTATCAGATCATGCTCTGTGCTTTTTGCGGCGACTTCCTTCTCAATGCGCTGGGGTATCAATGCGAAGATTGTCGATATACATGTCACAAGAAATGCTACGAGAAGGTTGTCACAAAGTGTATTTCCAAATCAAATACAGGGGTATGTAATCCCTTTGGCTGTTCTCTCTTTGCGGATCTGAGTCTGTCTTCCTCGCGTTATAGGATGACGATGGAGAGAAGATCAACCATCGAATCCCTCATCGCTTCGAACCTATCACCAATCTGGGCGCCAATTGGTGTTGTCATTGTGGTTACATTCTTCCTCTTGGTCGGAAGAACGCCCGCCGGTGCACCGAGTGTGAGATCACCTGCCACGCTAACTGTGCGCACCTCGTTCCCGACTTCTGTGGCATGTCCATGGAGACCGCCAATCAATTACTTCGTGACTGGCGCGATATCAACCGAGCGCGGGGGGGTAGAACCGCTGCTACAAGACCGGTCACGCAAATCCATACCCCCCAGACACAGGCACCGCCACTTCCGCCTGTTGATGTTCCCATTACTCATGGTGTGGACCGGTTACACCTTACGGGAACACTAGATGTTCCACCTTCAGCACCACCGGCGGAGCCCTACGGTCGGCGTACGCCTACTCAGGATGGGGTTGATCTTCGGTATCATCAGCAGCCTCCATCGAGTGTTCCACCTCGGCCACCTCCTGGAGCAAGAATACCAGTTCCACCCGCTTACCCGAACGAGCCATTACTGCCTCCGGTAGCTCCTCCGCCCTCGACGCGATATGAACAGGAAGACTATGGCATCCCCCCGGTTCAGGTGAATTGTAACGATCAATATGTTGGCCAGATGAAGCTGATGGTTGGATGGAAATAGCCTACGTACCCTTCCCAGAGTTTACCTCCCCAGGTTTCCCCTCCACAGCAACAGCAACACGTACCGCAACGGGCTCAGCAGGCAGAGGTAGTTGCTGCACCCCCGAAAATGTCACCTACACAGCGTGCCCCCGCTCGCAAGCGGAAAGTGGGTCTTGATGATTTCAATTTCCTAGCTGTTCTTGGAAAGGGGAATTTCGGTAAAGTCATGCTTGCAGAGGAAAAGAGGACCAATGCGTTGTATGCGATCAAAGTCTTGAAGAAAGAGTTTATCATCGATAACGATGAAGTGGAAAGGTGCGATATCTGTGCTACGGTACAGCTGGGAATATTTGCTCATGAACATTTAGCACTCGTTCGGAGAAGCGCGTGTTTCTGGCTGCCGCTCGTGAACGACATCCCTTCTTGCTCGGTCTTCACTCCTGTTTCCAGACAGAGACTCGCGTCTACTTTGTGATGGAGTATGTGAGCGGAGGAGACCTTATGTTGCACATCCAGCGCAAGCAATTCTCTCTTCGCCAAGCAAAATTCTATGCGTCCGAGGTTCTTCTGGCCTTGGAATACTTCCATGCCAATGGGATCATCTATCGGTAAGCACCTTTATGCTGCACGATGTTCAACTCGAGCTTGGCTTCAACAGGGATCTGAAGCTGGATAACATATTGTTGACGCTTGACGGTCACGTCAAGGTTGCAGATTATGGGCTTTGCAAGGAGGAAATGTGGCATGGTTGTACCACGAGTACCTTTTGTGGCACTCCAGAGTTCATGGCTCCCGAGGTTCGTCCATTACCAGTTCCGCAGGCAGCCATCAAGTTGACAGTCTACTTGACTAGATTCTTCTTGAACAGCGCTACGGGCGCGCAGTTGACTGGTGGGCCTTTGGCGTACTGACGTACGAAATGTTGCTGGGACAGTCACCTTTCCGTGGCGATGATGAAGATGAAATATTCGATGCCATTTTGGAAGATGAGCCATTATACCCGATCACTATGCCAAGGGACGCCGTTTCGATCCTGCAAAAGGTAGTGTTCGCGCGACTTTGACTTGTCTTCTTGAATCTGAGGTGTCCACAGCTGTTGACAAGAGACCCCACTCGTCGGCTTGGTTCAAGTAAGGCAGACGCTGAAGAGATCAAGAGGCATCCGTTCTTCAAAGACGTCAACTTTGACGACGTGTTCAACAAGCGCATTCCTCCACCCTACTTCCCGACCATTGTAAGCTCTCACGAATTCTACAGGTGTCGATGCTTAAGATTCCGTAGAACGGTAGCGCTGATACGAGCAACTTTGACGAGGAGTTCACTCGCGAACAACCGACGTTGACCCCTGTGCACGGTCAATTGTCATCTCGCGATCAGCAAGAGTTTGCCGGGTTCTCTTGGGTAAGTTGCATGTTGATGAGACCATGCGCGTATCTTGATATTGAACATTCAGGTGGCCAATTGGGCAGACGTATAACAGACTTTTTAAAGACGACATTTTATCTTCTCTCTTGTTTTGCTGCAATTATACACATACACGCTCTGTTCTTTTTACTACCTGTACTTGGATAGTCTTGCAAACGATGTCGTGAAGATGACAACGATATAGCTCACCACGCGAACCGAGCTCACGGCGGGCGTCTTGAATTAGTGGAGACGATGTGGGCACCCGTTCCAGGTACCGTTCTGGGATCGTCTGGCGGCTGGTTTTGACCTCGCATCAATTCATGGAAGCTTTGCCAGAGGGACGCGATCGTATCGTATTCTCTCGTCATCCCGAGCACTTCCTCCAGCTTGCGATTGAGGACGTTGCTCGAGGACAGCAATTCCTCGAAACCCTGGGGAATCATATGTTTCTTTGCTCGATGATGATGAAATGTGTATCATACTGCGGTGATCTCTGCGGAGAGTCGATCGCGCTCTCGCTCAAAGAAAGAGGGCTCTTTTTGTGACATGAGGTACAGTGTGGTGGTTTGAGGCTCAAAACGTCCGACTGCCGACTGTCTTCCGGTGTGCACAACTTGTCAACCAGTGACTTTCGTGTTACATACTTTGCATCCCTTTCACTATATTAACCTGACTTGACACGAGAGTCAACGGTACCAAGTACCTTGCGCAGCAACTTATGGCGCTCCGAGTCGCCACTCTCACCGTTATTCCAGGTCGCCCACCGATTATCTGAGGGCCTATCTCAGGCTAATCTTGTCGCCCCATGGTCACCTCGTGGTTGGGTCTGGTCACCAGACTACAGCATCAGGCCACTATAAGAACGCACTTCCGTCCTTCCGCTCTTTGTGTACCTCTACATTCATGTCTCTCATCGAAGAGATCGACTCTCCAACTCTGAGTGACAACATCCTCGACGCAATATGGACGTCCAAGTCCGTCGGTGATCTTGCCCTCGTTCTGCGGTCCTACGGTTCCCAGGTATCCTGGCCCGTGTGGATGCGTCTCCCCTTACCAGCTCCCATCCAAGAGAACGACTCTCCAACGCTGAGCGACAAGGTCCTCGACGCAATATGGACGTTCGAGTCCGTCTGTGATCGTGCCCTCGTTCTCTGGTCCTACGGCTCCCAAAGATTCAGGGCCGCGTGGACGTGTCTCCCCTTGCCAGCTCCCATCCAAAAGAACGACTCTCCAATTCTGAGCGACAAGATCCTCGACGCAATATGGACGTCCAAGTCCGTCTGTGATCGTGCCCTCGTTCTCTGGTCCTACAGCTCCCAAAGATTCTGGGCCGCGTGGACGTGTTTCCCCTTGCCAGCTCCCAATCAAGAGTTCGACTTTTCGACCCTGAGCGACAAGATTCCCGAGGCCCTCGGCGCAATATGGACGTTCGTCCGTGATCCTGCCCTCGTTCTCTGGTCCTACGACTTCCAGGCATTCTGGCCCGTGTGGGCGGGTCCCCCCTTTGAAATGTTCTGGAACGGGCTCGTGGCAGCCTGGATTTCCTGGAAGAATTTCGGTCCGTCCTCTTGACTTACCATCGACATGTTCAGGACTTAACGTGCATTCCCGGGCGCTGTGCTCCTTTTTGTTCCTTTAGTGTTCGCCCGTTCAATCGCCGTCGTCCCCGCGTTCGCCAATCCAATCATCGCCCCCGTCTTCGCGTTCGCCCATTCAATCGTCGCCCCCGTCCTCGCGTTCCCCCATTCAATCGTCGCCATCGTCGCCGTGTTCGCCCATCCGATCATCGCCGTCATCCCCGCGTTCGTCGCCCTCGCGTCCGCCCCCCTCGCGTTCGCCCCCCTCGCATTCGCCCCCCTCGCATTCGCCCCCCTCGCATTCGCCCCCCTCGCGTTCGTCCCCCTCGCGTTCGTCGCCCTCGCGTCCGCCCCCCTCGCGTCCGCCCCCCTCGCGTCCGTCCCCCTCGCGTTTGTCGTCGTTCCATGGTTCAGGACATTCGTCCTGCGCTGTTTGGGCTTTCGGGAGTGAGGTGTGCTGCGAGGTATGTATATATATTCACCTGTCCCCTCCATCTATCCGTTGGATGTGGACGTTGCCTGATGTGTGTTTCGCGAATGGTGTTTAGCCTCCTACATTTATCAATCGATGTTTGCATGGTTCCAATTACAGGGGGCGAGGAGTGGAGGTTGAAGATACCGCACTGGAGTCAGTGGCGCGGGATCGCGCTAGTTGTTGGTCTCGGTATATATCCCGGTGCGCATTTTCGGGCCATCTGATTCGGATGAATCGCATGTACATATGGACCATGGCGTATACTGTATGTTACGAGCACTCCCCACCAAGCTGGCAATCTCGAGGCAAATTTGATTTGATTGACTTCGAAGCAGTGACTAGGGAATAAGCAATCCCGGGGAGCATAACTATACAACACGACAGTGCAGATGACAACAGGCAGATCGTCATCCCACACTTGAAATCATCTACAAAAATCCGCTTTCTTGCAACAGACGCGCCATCTTTTCGTCTTCCCTTTCACCAAACTGAAATTCCAAAACATGTCGCCAACGTCGGCCTGGTCGTTAAGTAAACTTTCCAAGCGACTCCTCGATGTACATCTGAACTGCTGAAAGCGGATGGAAGTAGACCTCGCCAACGCTGGATATCTTGGATGACTTCGGATGACTTCTGGCACTTCCGGAAATTGACCAGATTGCCTGGAAGGGTACGTATCCTTGAAACCGTCTTGAATGAACGTTGGGGTGGTAAGGAATACACCTAGGGCCACCGTTGGGATCTAACTCTCGTATCCACTCAACATGTCCTTACGGATGAAGGGCACGCATGGGGGTGCAACCTTTGCGAGCGTCGAACGATCATTGGTGAAATTCTTTCCCAAATCAATCGTCATCTCGCGAGCGTTCAGCCACGACATGTGTCGCGAACTAGGGCGAGTTTAGCCCAGATACGATGGCAATCATACTAGAATGGTTGTGTAATGATGTCGAACATTCAGGTGGCCGAAGTTGGGCAGACCTATAACGGACTTTTTTTAAAGACGACATTTTATCTTCTCTCTTGCTTTGCTCTGTCGCTCCGACAGATGATCTTTTCTACTGCCTGTACTTGGATAGTCTTGCAAACAATGTCGTGAAGATGACGACGATGTAGCTCACCACGCGAACCGGGCTCGCGGGCGCCTTGAATTGATGGAGACGACGTGGGCACCTATTCCGGGAACCGTTCTGGGATCGTCTGGCGGCTGGTTCTGACAATTCATGGAAGCTTTGCCAGAGGGACGCGACCGTGTTGTATTCTCGTCATCCCGAGCACTTCCTCCAGCTTGTGATTGAGGACGTTGCTCGAGGATAGTAATTCCTCGAAACCCTGGGGAATCATATGCCGGCTTTTTCTTTTGATGGAGATGAGTTGTATCATACTGCGGTGATCTCTGCAGAGAGTCGATCGCGCTCTCGCTCAAAGAAAGAGGGCTCTTTTTGTGACATGAGCCCCGTACGGTGTCACGATGACAGTGTAGTAGGCTGGTGACCAGACCGGTCTATGAGGTTGCCGCGTTGAGAGGCAATCCGGAGTCGGTAGAGTTTGCCTCTCAATCATAGACTAGACCGGTCTGGTCACCAGACTACTTCCCGCGTACCCTCCGAGTACATGGCTCCCCAACCCACCCACGAGATCCTCGAGGTCCTCTGCGCAATATGGACCTTCGTCTGTGATATTGCCCCTGTTTTCTGGTCCTACGTCTCCCCCCTTGGTTCACATCCGAAAGACCGACTTTCCAACTCTGAGCAACAAGATCCTTGGGGTCCTCTGCTCAATATAGACCCTCGTCTGTGATATTGCCCCCGTTCTCTGGTCCTACGTCTCCCAGGCATTCTGGGCCGTGTGGACGCGTTTCCCCTTTGGAGCGGGCTCGTGGCAGCCTGGATTGCCTGGATGAATTTCGATCCGTCCTCTTGACTTGCCATCGACATGTGAGACTTGACGTGCATTTCCCGGGCGCTGTGCTCTCCTTTTTCGTACTCCTTCGGTGTTCGCCCGTCCATCCATCGCCGTCGTTCTCGCGCTTGTCGTCGTTCCATACTTACCTCGGGCCATTCGTCCTGGTGGCGCGAGGTGCGTATATATATATCCATCTATTCCCTCCATCTATCCATTGGATCGCGAACGTTGCTGATGCGCGTTTCGTAGATGATGTTTAGGCTCCTACGCTGCCAATTATCAAGCAGTGGTATGGTGGGAAAGTGCCGAGAAACTTGGTGTTTGCATGGTTGCCATCAGTCACGGCGTCTCCAATGCTATGGTAATGAAACATACTCCCCCCGCTTCTCGACTCGAATGTGAAACCGTTCGTTGGTGACGTATATGAGAGGCTGCAGTCGTGTTCATGTGCAAGACCGACAGCTTGAATGCAATTACGAACATTCCCTGTCATCTCTGCTGGACACGAACAGTTTCCCTTCAATCGTCCTCTGTAGCATCATGCATATCCGTCTCTCCAGGCTGTGCTAGCAGTCTCACGAGCTCAGGATCTCTCAGCACCTCCTGCCTGTGATCACCCTCATACACTGGAGGAAATCAGCGAAGAAAAGCAAAAGGCTGACTATCAGCACTTACAGAACGTCAGTTCCTCCAGAGTCCGTCCCGACGTCTCCGGAAACATGAAGTAGACGAACGCAACCTCAAAGGAGATCCACACGCAGTAGCTAACATCTTTCAGCCCCCGCCCGCTTGTGTTTCCAAAAGGTAGCTTACACGATGTAGTATTTCCAATATATCGTGCCCCGCCACTTCCATCAGTCACGAATCATATAAGCAGAGTAGAGGTAGAGAACATACCCGCGGCCTCGATTCCAACAGGATCCACGAATTGGGTGACGAACCTTGCGCTACGGCCCCACCACTGGAAGATGGTGTTACCCTTGGCTCGAGTGTGGAATGGGAAAAGCTCGGCTAAGAAAGCTATCCGTTTCGTCAGGAAGACATTCGTTGTGACACCGGTGACCAAAATGCTCACGATATGTCAGAGTATTGAATGCAATACCATACACCGGGTGATGTATGAAGATGAGGCTACGGAGGACATGGTCAGGGTGGAAACCCCGCGCTCTTCAGTGAGCGGGAATACTCCCATTAGCACTATTTGAGAAGAGACCACGCTGTAAGTTCGCGTATATTCTGCACTAGCCACCGTCCAAGCAATAATAACAACCAAGAGAGAGACAGTACACGCCTAAGGGGGAGATTAGCACACCGACATCAAAAGTAGTTTGAGACTACATGCCAAGAACATTCTCCGTCGCGGGAATCGAGGTACTATCAACGCGAGGAATGTACCGGTGACGAGTGCCCAACCACCCTTGGCGAAGTTAATGATGTTCTTCATCCGGTTATCGTGGATTCCGATGTTGTCCAAGATTGGGGAGAGGAAGTATCTGTAAAGATGATAAGCGGGCCATCTAGCAGAAGGCAAGATTCGTTGGTGTAGCTCACGAAACCAGTCCATTGCCGCTCCACCTGGTGAACAGACCGAGGGAAGCCGCGATGATGGCCCGCTTTCGCATCCCTGCCGTCGAAAATGTCTCCTTCCAGTTCATCTCGGCGCTCTTCATTTCTTCTTCGAGGGTCTCCGTGATCTGGGTATACTCTGCCTTGACGAATTCCGAGCCTTCATCTCCTTCTCCATGATACTTGACAAGGATGACGTACGCTTCGTCTCCTCTTCCTTTTGAAACGAGCCAACGAGGAGACTCCGGAAGGAACCAGATGAAGGAAACTTGAAGTAGACTAGGGACTGCTTGGAGGAAAGACGGAATCCTCCACCCCCAATTGTTGGGCATTGCAAACGTCCAGAGGGTCACTCCGGCGGCAGTTAGGGAGCCTAGGAAGCATCAATTCAATTACCTCCATAATTGATCATGGCTTCGACTCACCGATCGAGAAACAATAGTCGAAGAGTGCACCCATTATTGCTCGTTCCTTGGGATGCGATAGTTCTTTACAACGCTTCATGACCAACAAGTACTAAGTCAAAGTAACCACAACGCACCTCCAATCAAAGAAGATGCGGCTACGATGGCGAAGACGATCCCAGAGCCCATGACAAAGCGAGCCATGATAAACATCGTAACTAAAGGTTCAAGATGAAATGCATTCTGGAATTCTGGAAACCACCAGTCGCTTACGATTCAATGCAGCTCCTTGAAGAACACCACCGATTATCATCAGCATGCTCCCAACGAGTATCGAACGTCGCCTCCCGAACGTATCGGCTACAAACGGGACAAACGGGAGGGCCACAATGCCACCCAATGAATGCATAGCAGAAACGAGGCCGAGCAAAGCGGAACGAGGATGATGATAATCTGCAATCCAAGTTAATCGTTTAAGAATGGGCCGGGGGACTGCCTCACATTCAAGCCACGAGGGCACGGCCTGAAAACCATTTAACATGGACGCATCAAAGCTTCCACGTATTAACAGTGTGCCATCAAAGATGTACCCAGAGGCACTTACCCATTCGTCATCTCCACTCCTAAACAGGTCGGGAACATCAAGAGATACAAAAGTCGGAGGTTGCGTTTCTTATACCACGGGACCTTGTCTTGCTGGGCAAGCCGAGAGACAATTGCGTTGTTACTCTCCAGTTGAGAATAACCTCCATGTACGGACGCTCGCAAGGCCATTGGAATGACGACAAAAGGGCCGTAGGCTTCCCGTTTGCTATACGTAGATTGTGTTATCTACCCGATTTTGTGAGACTTCAAGTTCGAGTTCGAGGATGTGGGGACGCTACTAGTAGAACGTGAGATATACCTAGTCTAGGTAAGTTGGCGGAATTCAGTGGGGAACACGGAAGCAAACCACGTTATCTCGGACTGCTTCTCAGGGCCTGAGATAGTCTCGTGTCATGATGGCTTAGGATACGCGGCTCCTCAGGGCACTTCCGTGAGCTGGAGAGAAGTGGCTCGCGACCCGCCCTCGCCACGGTCCCACATTATTCAAGTTGCAGTGACTCGACTCTCTCACTGCTGTAACGCATGCGGCAGAGCATGTGTGATGTGTGCAAAATGGAACTCGGGATATCAGAAGGGTCGGAGAATTAACGGATTACTGTAGGACAGTTGATTGTACCGCCTCCTGACCCCACCGATAACAAAGGGGGTAGGGGACAGACGCAGAACTCAGAGTATACATGCCAATCATAAGATCCAATGGGGCAGAACAATGATAATCGTATTCTGTCATTGGAATCAATCGTCGACTGTAGACCGGCAGGTCACTCGGACAACATCAGAACGTGAAGAATGTAATATGATTGGGACAGGTGGTATGGTGATAGGGTATAGCGTGAACGAGCTTCACCCGGGTAACCCGTGGGCAGGTGTATGTGCAGGTCGGGTCTTGGTGGATATGGGTACCCAATATATCAGGCACGGATACACCCACACCTTTTGCTGGTTTACCCGGGTCGGGTACGGTCATGCCTCTGCAAGTCGCAAACACCTGTGGGTATTACCCGGGTACACCCATGCTAGACCCTACCAGTGGCAGCGGTGTTTAACACATTATCGAGCCTTCGTCGCCATATTCGTACGTGGAGAGGTCGGGTGAAGTGAATCGGTGGATGATGAAGACTCACCATGGGAGGAGAGAATGCGCGAGCGACCTTCCTGCCTCCTGCAATGAAGTTGGCGCTCGCTCGGCGATAGCACGGGCTCTTGTTGTCAACAACGGAGGGACTGTGGGGATGATGTGTGGCAGCGTAGCTGGCGGGAACAATGGCGAGTGCGGAGCGGAATTGAGAGTGAGAAAGGAGCTGCCGAGATTGCTCAGAAGGTCGGGCTTGTGAGGGCGACCATGCGGAGTGAGCTCAACAGCATCCCTTTGCGTCGAAATTGGAGATTATGTGGGTCAGCTTTGCTAGTGCAGGCGACGGCGATGACGACAACGGTAAGGGCATGTTAGGCGATAAGAACGTGCGAAAGGCGGGATAACGATAGACAGTGTGCGGAGATGAATCATGCGGACTCGGAATCAACGTTCAACCGTAACAGGGAGCAGTTGCGACAGCAAACAGAAGTATTCAAAAAAGTGTAGACCGGCAGGTATCACTCGGACAACGATAAAACGAGGAACGTCACAATTTAAGACGAGCAGGGGTTGCTAGACTTATAACTGAATAGCGAGTATGCTCGGGACAGATGGTATGCAGTCATCGACCAGTGGGAATCGTCCGTAGCTTGTCAGTACGTCGACCGTATCACACATACTGGAAGGCCAAGGCCGTATACCATGGAATGTACATCAAAGAAATACAAGAGTCCAGTGGCAATGGGGTATACTGTACGGAACCTGCCTTGCGCAGCAAGTCAGTCGTGTCACTGTTCGTTCAAATTGACTCATACTGCGGTGATCTCTGCGGAGTCGATCGCGCTCTCACTCAAAGAAAGAGGGCTCGTTTTGTGGTCGAGGGCGAGGAAGAGGTAGGCAGGCCGGTGTGCCGCATATGACTATATGACTATTTGAGCCTTGCACATACTCACGTTTGTCCAGTCTCAAATCGGGGACATTGATGCTATTTTGCTCAGGTATCGTCCCACTATGAACTGACCGGGCTCTCCTAATGGGATTGTGCAGCAACTCTACTTGGATAATGGAGTACCTGCCATGCATCACGTATGGGTTGCGTGGAGTTGTGCATGCTACAGTAGAGGTATGTCCACCAGGTTCTAGGATGTGTCCTGCTCTGGATGCCTCTTAGATTACTAGTGGGGCTCCAGATCAACAATCTGGTATTGAAGGACTCGGAAGGAGGAGCCATGGCTGAACCCATGCTTGACATGTGGGTACTCATATCCGATAGTGCAATCACCTTTTTTTTGATGTTCATCCTTAGGATTCGCCTACTCATGACGCTCACAAACAGTCAGCACAAAGTGGCAATTCCAGGTTGTTGTGGGTTGCTGGACTCTGATATCATCACTGCCTGTTCAACCATTTATCAGACAACAGCATCCAGCCACAGACAAGAGACAAAAAATGGCTCTAGGAGTTGTTATCACTGGTGACACACAGTCCTGCCTCAGCCCTCTGTTCATGCTGGTGCAAACCCTCACTCATGGTCCATAAGATCTCTGTTTCAGGTCCTGGAAGCAAGTCCAACCAATCACCTGTGATTGATTGTTGTGTTCATGGATGTTTGACATGTGATGCAACTGCACCTTTTCCTTGTGAAACACACACATTCCTGCCCATCCCTCATCCAATGGGCACCCTCAGTCTCACTACCAAGTATTCCACTTCACCTGAATTCCAGCCTAATGAGCTCAAATCCTTGCTTTCATCCCAGTTTCTGTCATTGCTGACACACTTGCAGGTATGGAAGATGGAATAAAATGACATCAATGATTTGTACAAGAGAAGTGAGGGCATAACATATGTGAATCAGGTCAATTTTGGCAGTACAAGATGATACTTTTCCTTCAGAAAAACTCCATCATAATTCTTAGGAACAGGCAAGTCAAACCCTGCTCCTGGTCCTGTTACAGCCACATAACAAACACTCTCAACTCCAACCTCCTGAAGCTGCTGAAGACCCTTGGCCTTCATAGTGTGCACAGGGCTTACAGTGGCTTGCAATACTGTAGCTTCCTTGAGGTCAGCATCATAGTAGAAGGCATCAAATGTGGCTTCAGTTGTAGAGGTGGGGAGGTAGTAACCAGTTTCAGTGAGCTCTTGTAGTGGCATTGAATGGGAAGGAGAGAAGTATCATAGACGGTACCATCATTAGGACATGTGTCACATATCTTGACAATTGGCTTGGTGGGATCACCAACAACAAGATATTGATCCACATATGACTTTGAAGGCACTATCTTCCAGTGCTGGTTCACCTTGCCTTTCATTGGTGAAACTCCATTCGATGGATTGGCCATACACCGCCTCGTGTGAAAACACCACGGACTACAGAATCCAAAGCTGGCCAGCAAGGCCTTTGTAGGGGCGTTGCGGTTGTACACCTCAAAGAGCACCCGAGCTGCACTGGACACCTTGGACTCAGAGCGGCAACCAGCTTCTCAGAGATGTGTTGGGAAGCAAATTTGATGATGAGAGAAGAGCGAGTTTCCCCGGGGTGGATAATGAAAAGACGATGAGGCAATTCAGCATTCACGGAGTGAAGCCAAGTCGTCCACCATCTTGGTGACATGATCCAGAGAAAGAGAGTCAATGGCTGCCTGGAGCTGGATTCGAAGTCCTGAATGCGGTGCGCAAAACTATAAGCAGCGCGGGCAGATGGACCGTAGAGCTCGAAAAACGTTGTGAGCTGGGCCGCAGATGGTGGAGATTTAACCTGCAGCGTCCGGCTATGGGGAGGCTGTTAATGAAGCAGGCGAGCCAGGTATGCAA
Organism: Boletus coccyginus; assembly: GCA_025782845.1. NCBI lineage: Eukaryota > Fungi > Basidiomycota > Agaricomycetes > Boletales > Boletaceae > Boletus > Boletus coccyginus. Next base: position 2,048 of record JAHZSR010000235.1, on the reverse strand, counting down.
GAACTAACGCTGCAAGGACCTCCTCGAGAGACCACATTTTCATGATATACCAGGACACGCCAGCCTCTTTGAGCGCCCAATGCAGGCGATCCGGCCTCGGGGACGCCGCTTGCACAATAAAACAGCCGAGGTTCCGTACCCATTCTGGAACGCCGACGAGTTCCGTGTTTGAGTCGACGAGGACCCAAACAGATGGCGGTAGCTCGGATCTATCGATTAGAGGCCCCTTGTATCTGAAGACGCCGTCAGAGGCGAACAAATCTACGCGTTTTCGTCCCGAACAAAAAGGGTGGGGAGCCCCGCGAGGTTGCGCAAGTGTAGGATGAATTCTAACAACACAGATTTGCCTGAGTAGAGTTAGTGAGATGCGCTATGTAACCTGTATGGCTGTGCTCACCGATCCCAGGCGCACCGGTGACAATAATCCCGGGTTTTCCCCTCGGGGGGAAATTTGGGGCGAGAAAAGGGTTAGTGAGGCGAGTTGGAATCAGTCTGCACCACGCTAGACTCTGCCGCGCCAACAGAAACTCCCATGGTCGTATCCACCCCTCGTCGTAACCCACAGTTGTATCTGCCTCGTCATCGTTCCCCTTCGAGTCCCCAGCGACGTCCTCCCCTTTGTAAAACGCGACAATATTACCCACCGCTAGGACAAATTCATCGCGAATAAGGACGCCAGAGAGATAGCTCGATCCACCGCCATATGGTGGGCTTCATGATACAGCAGCTAGTAGGAACTTCTACACCTGCCAACTGTGGTCGCTCGATCGACATGGTCTCAAAAACTCTCGCATGGGCATCTGATTTTCTGTCCCATATTTCGGTATGAAAGTCGACCATGCTCTCTATGGAAAAGGAATCGATTTGACGCATAAGTCAGCAATTACATTATACACTACTCGGACCCATTTTCCTGCGCTTCGTTTTTTCCAAATCACTCGACAGGGAGCGCTTCTCGCCGTGAGAGAGGTCTGACAAGAGACAAGGATGAATAGCGTGGAGACGACGAGAGAGCATCAGCAAGGCAAAGTAGGGATCTGAACGGCCAGCCACTTACACTCAGTCACTTGGACGACAATACAAATGTCTCGGAGACAGGTACATCCAGGAAAGCATTGGATACCAGTGTGTCCATGTTGAAACTCGGGCCCACAGGTAGAGAGTCAAAGGACTTGTCGAGCTCGTGACGGGTAGTACTTGCAAGTGGCCGGTAAAATGCTATACAATCTTCAGGGGTCGAGTGAAGACTTTCATGCTTCGCCTTGATCAGTGTTCGAAGTTGACTGAGCATTTCATCCCCTGATATTCGAATATGGGACTTAGCAGGCCAGTTGTACCTCGAATGTAATAAGATCAACGGATAATCTGAAAAATCAGGGTGAACCGCCGGAGCAACCTTGTATCGCAACGACGTACCAACTATCAGATGAATGTGGTCTTCGTGTGGTTGCGTCGTGAAAACGCTTGACACTTTCAGAGCATTGGTTAAGCGCCCCCCAGACGTAGATAGGATGACGGTACTGAGACCATCAAAGGGCACAGGAGCGTCGAGCCTGTAAAGCGGGAGACTGTTGGGGGTTACATCCCCAAGTTTGTCACTGTTGAAATACTTTATCTTCTGTTTCACTGCGCTGATACGTTCATTCGGTGAGGTTTTGATATCGGAGGTGCTGTCAGGGGTATAACCTCGTATCCAGTAATTGAGTGTGAAAAGCTCAGACATGGTGGTAGTCGAAAGACGAGTGTAGGGGGCCATCAAGGGAAAGTCCGAGTGGCTATACGCAAATTCAAACACCGTCAACCTTCACACGACTTGTAGCTTGTGTCGCAAATTTATTTCGGTCATGCTAATGCCGGCGGCTTACCATACTGGGCTGAGCCATGACAAGGCTCATGAAAATGACGTGTTAATGCGGTTGGATAAGATGTAATGACTTGTCAATGTGGCTGGATAAGATATAATGTCACATGTTTGCTGATCAGCATTGAAATCTGAATCTCCATCGATCATCCCACGACGACGAGCAGCTCAAAAGCTGCCCAAAGCA
>JAHZSR010000234.1:0-26090 GCA_025782845.1 Boletus coccyginus | reverse complement strand
CCGAAACGCACCACCGCATGCCATCCTTGCATCCCTCGCCTCATGCTTGGCCTCGCGCTCGGATTCTACCCTCCCTACACAAGCCCGGGTGCTGCACCTCCTTGCACGCTTTCTTTCCCCTGCTATTAAGCCTGTATCCACATGGGACCTTCGTCTCGCGTCTCTCAAGGCGTCTTTGGACAGATACGATGCGAGTCTCCTGACAGCGTTCGATGCTGCGGATACATCGGGCGACGAGGCACGGATGAATGAGGTTGCTTCCGCAAGCTGGCAGGTCTCCATCTGTATGAACGGTATAGGATGGCGCATTGACAAACTCGGCTGGACGGGAGGAGATTGGGAGATGGGCAGGCTTTGGGCGGAAAAACGAGAAATATTTTACGAGCAGGGAAAGTGGGATCCGTTTGCCAATTTTACGTGCGTCTGTCTCTTTCTCTCTTGTCGGTCTTGCTGTTGATCGGTATGTAGAAAGGATTCCCGTCTCGATTTCACCGCCATGGATGAGTTCATGTCTCGTGTGCTTGCTGCCATTGAGGAGGATGGGGCAAGGGCTTTCAGAGTGTTTCCACGCGAGTCAGGCGTATTACTTGCGTTTGCGGAGAGAGTTGCCGGTGATGTGGTAAGTAGGCAGTCTTCCCTGCCGTCTTCGTGTTGTGATGTGTTCCGTTCTCGATGTATCATTGCAACACGCCGATTGGCACCTCACCCGATCCTATTCCGTCGTTTCACTTGGTCGTTCTCCCCGCTTGACATCAAAGGTATCCGAATACATTTCCTCTCTGCTCGCGCGCGCACGCACAATTAGCACACCCCTTTTCCTGTCGGCAACTGCCGCATGCTTTAGAGAGGCATTCAGAGTCGTTGACAGCATCCTGACAGTCTCGGGGAGCTCGAGAGGACGCGAGGATGGGCCAGGAGCGGTCAAGGTGGAGCATGCCGAGGATGTCATGTGCGTATCTACTTTACTTTACTCTACACGACAGAGCCCACTCTCATCACGGGGTGCAGTTACAAAATGTTCGAACCAAACATGGACGACTATCTAGATGACGAGATGGAGGAACTCAAACGCGCCTTTGAAGTGATTTGCAAAGATTGGGAACGGTCTGTCTCGCTGACGACATCCTCGATTGTACGCATTCACCCCAGCATTGTGCCGTCCATGGCTCACGACCCTTTTTTGCGTTGCGTCTTGCTTTTCGGGTCGTGCGATAGGTCGCGCCCAACGGTCATTCACATTCCCAGATACAAGTCGTCCAAGCACCGACGCGCTTCCTCGGCTCACAAAACCCCGCACTGATGAAACGCACCGTACTCGCGTCCTTTACAGACGTCCTCTTGCTCCCGGTGACGATCGTCCCGCGCGCCGTTGGTGCGGGTGTGGGCGCGGTCGGTGCCATCGGTACGGGCGTTGGGGCTGCGATTGGGACTGGTGTCGGTGCGGTGGGGACTGGTGTCGTGCAGGGGATTGCGATGTTGAATCCGCAAAGGTGGGTGGGGAATGGTGGTGGTGGTCGGGGGGTCGGGGGCAGGGGTGGGGGCGAAGGGCTGGGCGATGGGTACGAGAGCTTTGGAAAGGACGGGGCGTTGTTCGAGGTTGGCGAGGACGAAGACGAACGTGAGGACGTGGACGCGGACGCTGAAGACGGAGGTGCCACTGGCGGCGGCATGGAAAACGAAGCCGGATGGGGCGAGGTCGCAGAGAGCCGGACGAGCGGGAACGGAGTTGCCAGTGCCGGTGCTAGCGACGAGGGGTTTGACGCGTCGGACGCTGCGAGTACAAAGACCACGACGACGTCCGCGAAAGACCCATCGCATTCTGCGGAGCCACCCCACTCTTCCGCCCCGCCATCGGTACGCTCGCGCGCGCCCGTCGAGGCACTAGACCTCCTCCTCTCCCTCGATGTCTCGCTAGAGCTCATCCACGCCACCCGAGATGCGACCAAGCGCCTCGAGACGTTCGCCGGGTATCCTGGGACGACTGGCACGCGAGTGCGCGAGACGCTGGACGAAGCATTTTGCGAGATGTTGGGCGCGCTTGGTGCGAGGCATATTGCACGGGGGTTTGGAACGTCAGTCCGGGATCTGCATTGTGTGCCTCTCATCCCATTGTGCTGACTTGATGCTTTCACTCGTGACGCGGCGACGCTGCCATAGAGCGACGGAGCGCATGTCGGCCTACAAACCTGCCGAGCACGAAGGAGCGACGAGCGTCGCACCGCTCCTAGAGTTTTTTGAGCTCGTGCACATTGGTGATACTATCCAGAGCATGGTGCAGGTATTTTTTGATAAAGAAATAGTGCGTCGTCCTCCGTCAGCCGCCTTCCGTTACTCTGACCATTCCTCAACCCAAAACTCCATTGCACCGAAACAGGCACCACACATTGACAAGACTGACTTTTTGAACGCGGTCGTGCGGGAGAAGAAGCGGTTCGAGAATACGCTCGACGATTGTGTCGCCTCTGGGTTGAACGCCGGGACACAGGTCCTAATGAACCAGGTGCGTTCATGCTCTGTCCGGGAGTGTCGGTGAGATGCGACTGACTCGGTCGTGCTATGCAGGTCGATCACACCATCCAAACGCTGACCCAACCCCGGGCATACTACCCACCTGAAGATGCCCCGCTCGATCTCCGTCCGACCGAGGGCTGTCGCGAAGCGATACGGTGCCTCGAGACGCACTGTAAACTCCTCAAGGGTAGTACGAGCGGGGAGGTGCTCGAGGTATTTTATCAGGAAGTCGGGATACGGTTGTTAGCGTGCGTCTCCGCGTACCGACCTTGTAGCGCCCTTGCTGACATGAGCTCGGGACAACGTGCGACGTCGACTTGGGAAATCGTGCGCGACTGCAGGATATTGCAAAAACACATCAAGAGGCAGATCATTTCGCTCAACGGTGGCTTTCAAGTGATCGCGGACCTGAATGCGTACCATGCGTTCATCGCGTCGCTCAAGGTGTGTCTTGTGTCTTTGCAGTGCCCTTGTTCCCCGGTGTCTGAAACTTTTTATCGTACATGCAAGGTACCTAACGTCACTGCGGACTTTGATCACCTCAAGATGCTAGGGACACGTCTTTGTCGTCGAGGACGCGAAAGATCTCGCACAGATTGTGCGGGACGTGACGCGGTATGGAGGGGCGTATCGTCCCGAGGTGTGTGTTTCTTGTCCCCGTTCCCATTTTCCCGTTCTCTCCTGTTCAGTTTCAATCACCTTTTAGTGATGATTCGCTGCTCACATGGACCCATGCAGGATATTTACGAGTTCATCCAGCGGCGATCTGATTGGAAGAAGATCGAAAAGACGGTAGACAAGACGATGTATAATCTCAGTTTCAAGGAAGACTGTGTTGTTGGTTGAGTAGTATCACATAGATCTCACCCAGGGCAGAATTGTGTTTGTTCAGCCAGTTAATTGGATATTTATTCAATAGCATTCAAACAAATCTCGAAAACTATAAGGACAAGTCTATTTCTTATAGAGAACATTAGTGTGGTGTAGGTGCCGGAAGGAAGCATAGTGCCTAGACAGCTTGATTTCCCTTCGCAGCTCTTCTAGAAGTGCAGAAGAATTGCAACGGGATGAGGTAGAAATCATCTAGTACTTACCATTCCTGGACAGGGCATACAAAGCAGCAACAGGACCAAAAGGGTGAATGCTCTGGGTGGGGGGGACTGATGTTGGGTCTGTCACATTTAATGTGATAGCTTGTAAGTAGTCCAGTGGAAGAAGCATCCCCACTATCGTGGTCACATGTGGCCGGATGACCTCCTCGCCCACACCTAACTACATGTCAGTATTACAAACCAGACAACAAACAAGACACCTACGCATCTGGGCCAGTGCAGAGAGTAGCTTGACCCCTTTGCTCTGGATCCTTCTACGTGCACTGTTCAAACAATCCAAACCCCGTTTCACAAACCCCCCCAGCTTCTCCTTATCATCACCCACTGAAAATGGCTTAGTAACACGAGCATGTGTGATTACCAGACATACCAAGTATGTCAAGACTGATCAAGACCGCCCGGACTTGACGATACTTTGCGACCTCAAGCTTCTTCATTAAATATCCGACCGTATCGAGCTTCATAACTTCCCCCTTGAGATCAGCTGGGACGGGAATGTCAGTACACATATCAAATCAACATGATTTTTTCCTGGGATTACCATGCTTCATGAGTTCACGGAGGATCTCAAAGCCTTCAATCTGACCAACTGAATCATCAAACCAGCCATTTTTTAGCATGGTGGCTATAAGTGGGGCTACTCGAACAAGGTTGACATATTTTTTCATGCCTAACCCGTACCTAAGTACGACCAATTCTGGTACAAAGGAACCTGACTTGCCATGGTCGAAACATGTCTTCAATGCATATGTTGCCAGCAGTGAGGTCTTCTTTTCTTGCAACTGCCCAATGAAGATGTCCAAGGCTTTTCTGCGAATACATTCCTGTATCGTCTGGTCTGGTTCAAAATCGATCAGTGCTGCAGATAAACCTACTCGAGGACGAACCTCCGCATAGTTTCAATAATGTCAAGATCGCTGCAGTACGTTCACGCAAGCTCCATGACCCAGTGGTTGACACAAGCTTGTCCAATATCCCGTCACCGAGCTCGAATTTGCCTCGTGATGAAGACAAGTCGCCCTGATTGTTAGGCGGAGAGGTGCTGCTTTGACCCACCTCGACATCGATGCGAGGGAGCGTGTTTTCGAGGTAGCGCAAGATGTTGGAAAAGCGTACATCAAGGGTAACTTGTTGAGTGGCATCCATGAGACTCGAGTGCAGACTATTGGAATCGCTACTCACGTGGTTTACTAGGATCCAGTGCAACCAAAGCCTCCACAGCAACTGAACCGACCTGGCCTCTTCCTTTTTTCGCCAGCTTGAGGATTTTGGGCTTCAACTCATGGCAAGCAACTGTTAAATATCCAGTCCGTTAGAACAAAAAAGGTGAACAAGAAGATTCCCGCCTGGTTGATGTGGAGTAAGGGAGATTATCATCCGAAGTGAGGCCACCAACTGGCTCGATGCTACAACGATAATCAACGAAGTCTCGCGACCAATAACATATGATTACCTTTCACCTCCAATACCAATGAGAGTCTACTTAGAGATGGAGTGTTTCTGTGTGAAGGCTCCGCAGTTCCGTTTTCATGCTGCCCATCACAATCACATAGATGACGGATCACCCGACCTCGGAGATTGTCTGCACAACATCTAAACAACAGACCATCACAGACAACTATGGATCGAACGCACCATTGTCTATGAGGTTGCAGAAGCTGTCCATGACCAGAGGGAAAAGGCTCGTATTCTTGCTATTAGGGGTCCATTTCAGTGCACAAATCAGCGCTTCAATTACTCTAGAAACAAGAACGTCATCAAATGGGAGTGTTCGATACCGTGTCAAGAACCGTAGGAGGCACAGAGCCCTAGGGCAGTCCGGATACTCGGGTTGGGACAGAACGGCTACAAGGTATTGCCCGGCCTGCTTAGCATCCTGCGCCATGTTTTCACGAATACAGAAGTTTGCTACAAGGATAAACAACATCCGAGTCAGATCTCTCCATGAAAGATCGTGAAGGACAGTTTACAAGCAATGAAATAAACAATGACCGAGGCAAGCTTGGGGAAATCCGAGTCGCCATGGATCAAACTCTCGGGCGAGTGTGGCAAATCAAGCATCCTTTGTACCCTTCTTTTACATTTATCTCCCCGATCTGGTTCACTCAGTGGTAATGTCATCACGAGGTGGCAGCGAGGTAGAACTCACTGGACTCGAGCAGAAACAACACCCTTTCAAGAGAATCTAGCATCTTGCGCTGGTCGCCAAGCAATGACATCAACAACTCCGACGTTGCCTCTTCGTCAGGGAGTTCAGTCGGCGCCCACAGTCCATTGCCTGGTGTACTTCGAAAAGCTCTCCGCGATACAATCGGGATATCAATTCCATTTCCGAGAGTTGCATGGGTTGTATATTCATCGCCGGACAGAATAGAAACATGGATTTTTTGATTAGGAATGACTCGGCGAGGTTGGAACCAGTGCGACCTGCAAATGATCATCAATCAAGCACCAAACCCAAATCTAGTACCAGGATAGTATTACCGCCACTTGTGTTCCCCCGTGCCACTGAATGATACTTGGTGGCGTGTGGGAACGACTTCGAAAGGCCACCATGCAGCCTTCATCGAATCCACTCTACCGTGACTTACATCATCTGGAATCCAGGTGATGTCCTCTGGATTCAAAATGAGACCCTTGGCAGAGGCTTCCCGTCGCATCCATAAAAGTGGAACGTGACCAGCATGAAAAAGGTACTCGTTTTCATGTTGACTATATAATATGCGATCTGGCCTTGTGAGCCCGCCTCTGCGGATGAAATGAATCAGGCTCTTGATCAGTGTAGATCAACAGATTACGTGCACATCACTATGGCTTCCTGCAAACCAGACTTCTTCAGCATGATCGTTGACGGTGCCATTCCCTTTCTCGTTGGGATGAACATTCATCTCCACAAAGTATTCAGGCATGAACTTGACGCGACGTTCGTCAAGAGCAAGTGCATGTCGGAAGTAGCACGCATTTGTCATTGATACAGAAGCAGAAACAAAGGCATCTCTTTTGAAGAGACCCACAGAAGACACTGTATCCCTGGTCGAACACTCAGTTTAGGTTACGACGAAGGACAAGCGTATTTGGCGCACCAAACTCCCACGAAATGAATCCTCACATCCTGCCAGCAGAACGCCTTCTTGAAATCTGTGGCCATCTCTCTCGCCTTTGGTTTATTGGTATGAATACATCGATAACGATCGCAGGCCCTATACACTTGTGAAACGGCTGTTCGTCGAAAACAACCACGAAGTTACTGACATTTCAATATGTTCCTTGCTCTTTATCAGGCCAACCTGTCGTAATGCCATCGGTCACCACTAATATGACAAATGGACCAAAATCTCACTTCGTGGATCAAACCAGCAAGTACCCGCACTTGATATGCGCCCCGAGAGAAACCTGCAGACATTGTGTCACGAATGTCCAAGGCTAGCAGCAGACTTTGGCACACCAAACAGGTATATCTGGGCCCCCTTTTCATATTTATCTACTAACCAACCGTAGGCGTCCTTCACGTTGTTCTCTACATTCCTGTAACAACCAAAGCAATGAACGACTGAAAAAGATACTTATTGGAGACCAACCAAGCAAATGCCATCTCAATCAAACGATTGACCTTGTTCCCCATGTGATCTAGCACACTTTCGGACTGTGTACCGATCCCACTCCAATAATTTTTGAATTGCTTGAGCGTAGAACCTTCGCTCTCAGTATCAACCTGGCGGAATAGCTTCACAACATTTGTATTCTGTGCGCATGCTAGTCAGCCACCGAGGGGTGCGATGCAAAGAAGTTACCTCGGGACCGAACTTATTAGACGTCCCATCAATAAAGACTACCAGGTTGCGCGGGTCTTCTGAGGTGCTCTTGCAAGTGTCGCATCTGAAATTCGGATGGTGGTCCATTGCCGACATTTGTCTTGCGTCAAGTCTGGATGGGAGTGGATCAGCTCCGTCTGGGAGAAGGACCGTCTTTTTAGAGCACTTACATATTCACAATATAATGTACCTTCCAGAGCAAAAAGCAATAAGGCACGGGACTCGTGCGCTTTCCTCGCTTACGAGTCAGCGCCAATAATGGAAGTCTGGCAGCCTTCGCAGCTTGGCAGTAACTATACGGTAGCCAGCGAATGAATCGTGATGGACGCAGGGGCTGTTGAAGGTTGAACTTGGGTTGAACCATGGAGAGCCAACAGTCACAGCTGGCACAAATGATCCATGATCAAACCGACTTCAGCGTTCGCTGGGGCTGATGGCATGATCCAACAATGGAATTACTTGTTCCTGAGTCACAGGCTTTCATATCGTACAGCCAATAATACTTACATAGTCTGAGAACCTGAACGACCCAGTGCGAAAGCAGGCTGTGGCCCATTGACAGTGAGGTACAAGTTCTTTGCGTAAGTTGTTGCAAGATGAGTCAATTACAACACGTTGCATGCCAAAGAACGTTTCCGTACACTGTCGGGCCACTGAACTTACGCTGCCACAGGGCCAAGTACCGTTGGTGAGCAGGACCAGGTTGGTTTTTGGTTGAGCAATCTAAATTCGGACAGTCGGGGTCCTTCGAGTCTCCTGTGCCACGGAAGCGTTCAGCAGTGCATGAGGTATGACCAACGTCACACAGAATAGAAATGATTACCTGCGCGATGGTGTACCTGGATTCTAAGATAACGGATCCGTGGGAAAGTGTACAAATAAGCGTGTTCGGTACCCAGGCCGCTCCAACGCTGAGCGCTGATCCTCGTGCGGTCCATGCACAACATTCATCTGAGCGTACCTATTGAATCGTAAGTACTGTAGAATGTCAGTACTAGGTAGAAAGCTAAGTAAGTGTGTGCTCACCTCAGTGGTTGGGAAACCAGCTGAGGTGGGACCACTGGCATCTAATGTCCAACACCGTAAATATGATACTGCTTAAGTAAGCAGAATAGCGGAGGTAATCTAAGATTCCAACAACACTCATGAGTCACACTTTGATGATCCAGCTTCTCTTGGACACATAGACAGACCATGTCCTATATCATTATCTTTCCTTTCCCTTTCTTCTCTCACAGTATGTATGCCCAGTTTTGGGTGGGAAATTGAAAGCAAGTGGATTTCTTCTAACTATAAGTATTGTCTGTCTCTTCCTCTGCAAAGCCTTTCCACAAGGAAATGGTGGGTCACATAACACTGAGCATTCCTGAACACAATCTAGCACACTCCTTGAGGAACCAAGTAATGGAAATAGGTGCTGCAGCCAGAAAAGCACATTACAAGGTACACCCCTAGCATTAACTCAATTAGCACCCTCTCAGACAGACGACTGACTCCAATTGGTCATGGACATGCTCCTAGTCGCCTCAAACGATGTGTCCAAGTCTATCTCGGTATCTGAGTCTCTCCGCCACTGTGAAAGGCGGCCAAAGCTGGGATGTGTCACATATCTCACAGTACCAATTCCTCGAAGGAAAATGACAGCTAACAAGGCAGCTACGGCGACACACATACGGGATCAGCACATGACCGAAAGGATCAACCACGGAGAAATGTGTACAGAGACATACCAAGGAACGAGAAACCAGCGCCGGTCCACTGTGCAGCTCTATAGCCTTGCAGCTCAACCAACGTCGGCAAGTTTGACTCCGTGGCATTCGCCACAATGCCGAGCTCGGCGGACTGCCGGTTGACGACGCTGTTGAACACGATCGTGGAGACAACTAAACCAAAGGCAGCCCCAATCTATTTTGTCCAGATACTCGTGTCAAAGATATACATGAGAGGAAAGTTCTTGTTCCTTACTTACCTGACCCATGTTCAGGAATAGATTTTGCTCCCCTGGTTTCATGATCTCGGCAGTGAATGAGGCACTGGCTAGGTGAACAAGGTCAGTCCCGATCACTACGAGTACGGTGGATGAGAAGCTAAAGACCCAATATGTGGCTGAGGGGTCGATGAGCGCGAACAACACACAAGCAACTCCAGTGCCCAAGGCGCCAGACGCTTGAAGCCCATGTTAATGGTGAATACAGCGAGTAGACGGAGTGACTACTTACTGACAAGCACCACGAGAGGAACTTTGGCGACCAAGATCGGAGTGAAAAAGTAGCACAACAAGTTTGTGACGAGCATTGGTATAAATCGGACCACAGCACGCAAAGGACTGAGCTGGAGATAGTATTGGTAGTACAGCTAACGATGTGAATGGCTGAGTGTCAGCACACCAGGATGAACGAGTGAACCAGGTCATACCTGAACCCAGAGTACCCAGCACATAAAGCCACCCTGACTTAGGAATGCGATGGCAAGGATCACTGCCGAACGGCAGCGAGCCCGAGTCCATAGGGAAGGCTTGATCAGAGGCGGTGTCCGGATTGACCCACGTTCTTTGGTATTATCTTGAGCCTTCTCCAGGTGGCACTCCCAAAGCGGGAAAATACCCACAAGGATTACTCCAGCGACCAAGCAGGAAATGATATCTAGCACGGATAAAAATGTGAATCGTCGACGATCATGAATAGGAGTTGAGACATACAGGGGGTTTTCCAGCCTGCTACTGGGCCTTGACCGAGGGCAAACACGGTTAGCACCAATCCATATGTGAGTAACGTGGCGCCAATCAGGTCAACTCTCCGACAGGCTTTCGGCATGTCCCTATCAAATGATATCAGGCCACCTACGAGACACAGTGCCGATAAGGCCGCTGAGAAGAAAAAGGGCGAATGCCAACGTTCCCTGCAGAGACGATGTCACATTCGATGATGTACATGAAAGAAATACACATACGTGGTAAGCTCCGTGAGCGCACCGCCGATGGTCATGCCCAACGCAGCTCCGACAGATGCTCCAGCAGCAAAGATTGCAAAGGCGACGGATCTTGCACGCGAGGGGGGGAACGAACGAGCCAATACACCAAGCTAAGTGTATTCCAGGTGAGTTCCCATTTACTGGAATCGGAATGGCTGTGCGACTTACAGCAGAGGGGATTGCTGCCGCCATGCCCGTTCCCTGAAGACCCCGGAGCACAAGGAGAGTTATAACATCTATAAGGATGGTGCGTGAGAGCGTGCAGCATACGAAATGTTTTGAACGCACTGCTCGAGAACCCACAGCCAAGTGCAAAGCCCGCTTGCCAAATTATTCCAAGTAAAAAAACTCTCTTGTGGCCATAAAGGTCCGCAACACGCTCGTAGAACAATGATAGGCAGCCCTAAACTTGCATTAGCATGAGCGAGAGGTGTATGGAACTGGACTAATAGCACTCAAGAAGTAAGTAGATAGCAACCACTGGAGTTGATCTTCCCGAATGTCAATCGCCCTTCCGATTCCCGGGAGGGCGATGGACACTGAAGTTATATTTGAAGCCTGCTAATTAGTCAGCACAGAAAATCGCTGTGAAGAGGCATCCGCAAGGAAACGAACATTGACCACCATCGCAATTGTGCACGTTGCCACGAGAACGACCGTGCATGTGCGACTGCGGTTGAGATGTGGGTGGACACCAAGATCTTTCTCTCTTGCGCTCTCCTGACCACGTGGATGAGTAGAATCCTTGAAAGTTGTAAAATTACAACAAACACCCACCCCGGAAATTTTAGCACGAGCGGAAGGCTCACGATGCTCCCTATACGATGATGCCACATCGAACCGAATACCCCGGGACTGTTGTGTCACAGTCTCCGGACGAACAGGAAGGTCCTCCGTATGCAAAGGAGCTATGTCGGATGAAGCACCTGGCTGCTCTACAAGACCCATCGCAAGTTGGGCACGTTGTGTCACCTTTTCCTGATGAGGAAGATTGTGAACCTCAACATTCAGCTCGAACGGCACGTAGAGTTGAATGTTCACTCCATCGTCGCCACCTTTAGCGAGACCTGGTGCCCCTTGCGTCTGACCAGTGGGACATTGCTGGTTGCCCGTCTCCAAAGTTGTAGTATCATGAGCTTGAGCAATCTCTTCCGCACGTGTGGATACTTGCACCACCATCTGCGGAAGAGTGAGAGTGAACCCGGTATGACCCTCCACTGATCTGCGAAAGACCCTGGGTATAGGCCATATCAATCCCCACTTTAAGTACTTTTGGTGAGCGATCATTCACCTGGTTATCCCCGACAAGATGGCCACCCTCGCCATCCGAACTAAATCCTAGGTTGCAAAGCCTAGTGAGTTCACACACAGCAAGTTATACAAGTAGAGGACGAACCACGCTGTCATCAAGTAAAACAGTGAGGCGGGACCGATCTTCGAGGCCTGTTCCTGGGGCCGAGACGATACCATCGTATGAAAACCCTTCGCCCACGGCTGTGAACATGCTATCCAACATAAGTGATATATGGTTTGCCATGTTGTGAACGACGAGCGGGAGCAGCAACGAGATTCAGGGAAGTCACCGAATCCGAATCTGGACCTCACCTGGTTAAGTGCAGTACATATTGGCTTGGTTTTTGATAACAAAAACGAGATTGCGGTGCTGAGTTCCGGGTCCTGGTACACGTCGGTTTGTAAAAATTGTACAACCAACATTTTTTTTGGCGATTATGGAGCCAATATGTAGATTATGTACATGTCTTGGATTCCGGCATTATTGCAGGACATAATTTAAAATAATCTCATGAGTTGATTGGACCCTCTTTCTATAGTGTGTATACAGCTATTATACAATGTACATACAGCTACTATACCATGTACATACAGTGGAACCTGTCAGCGCATGTTCGTCGTACTATACGGGCTACATCTTCTGTTACCCATGGATCCAGTATTTTGTAGATATACATCACACATAGACTCGGATCATACAATGTTTTTAGATTACAACATGTATGCTATGTTATTTCTACCCGTGACTGGCGGGAGCGGAGCGTGTGCTTGAGCACATGTCGCAGGTGCGGTGGAGATGCCGGGCACAGCAAATGGAGTGCGTCGATGTGGCTGCGTCATCCGATCGATCGTACCTCTTTTTCGTTGAGTTCCTCTCTCTCGCGCTCCTTTTCCATTCTCCCCACCATGGCGACTTCTTGCAACGTCGTGGGCATTATCGGCAACTGGCAGGAGCAGAGTGTGTGCGCACGCGCGGTGCGCGGCAGGGCACGGCAAGTGGAGGCAATGGTGCGCGAGTGAGCATGCATGCTCATGCTCATGGGTTGCGGCGCGAGATGAGGGCAGGAGAATGAATTTGAGGACGAGGGGAGGGCAGGGTGATCAGTGACGAGCCTTGGGTGAGGGTGAAGCAAAGCCGAGCCCGTGTGAGCGACACGTTGAGGCAAGGCAAGAGGCAAGGAGAGGTGAGCGAAACAAAGGAGAGGCGAGCACCAAGTCTTGAAAACCGTGTGAGTTTTCGTACGCCATGACCCGTGCCCGACTTGCGCTCGCCACTCGAAGTATCCAAGTGTCTGGTATATACATTGTACATTCAGGCAATGTGTACTCTATAATTTTTGGTGTCAATTATCCAAATTATCTGTCATATAATTGTAACAAACATGTACACATGGTCCCTGGCAATTAATGCAGGCACACCAACTCCATACCAGTGTGCTATATGCTAAGTATCCTTCCCGTAATAGGTGAGATATCTCTGCCGGATGTCACGCTTGGCGTCTCCATTGAACAAATTCTTATTTTATTGCATGCATACGGTATGAATGTGTTTATAATATGGGTTGCGTTAAAAAATTTTGGATTCCGGCAAGTGTACACTATTTGATTTTTGCGTTCCGACGTGTAGAGCTTGTCACACACCGGGATTTCCAATATTTTGAGACCCTTACAATGGATGACTTCCCGCAGCCTCCAGAATAAAAGATTATAATATTTTTGATTAAATTTTGATCCATTAGGAAGGTGTGCCGCGATGCCGAGCATTTTATGAAGGGTATTTCCCATGCATTATCCTCAACTCCCCTCGAATAAACCTTAATCTGTAGAGGGGGTAGGACCCCCTCGAATAGATTATTTTGACCAGAATAAAACTCGAGACTTGCCTTTTCCGGCCACTAACGCTGGCTATTTTGATTACATCAGCTACTCCGCGATTGCAGTGTTGATCACTGTTGCCGCTGGACGCTGACATGCAACATTTCCTGCCCGGAATCATACCTACATCCATTCTCTACGTTCCCCAGCATACTCACCCCCGAAAGATTTTACATTCGAGCGGAATGGAGCGCCGTAAGTGACCATGTGTATCATGGTTGCAAACAAGATCCTAGCGGTGTCGAAAATCTCGTCACTCCCCCTCGTCCACTTGAGAATTGTATGGCAAGTCCCCCTTCTCAGCACTCCCTTTGTGTTTTTTTTATCAGCTTACGGAGTTCAATGCAAGACGACCCTTGCCTCCAGGTGAATGTCAACAATCGGAAAATGGAGTGCACAGGCTCCTGCCGGATCCTGGGCCATCAAATGGTATAAAGGGCAACGAGTGCAACGCAGGATAAGTCCATTCTTGAGCTTCACACTTTTTATTGACTTTAAACTACATCTCTACAGCACCATGTTGAACATGCCAGTTCCAGTGCCCACTGGTCACCAATCTCCCGCACCACCATTCTCTGATGGTGTCAACCCAGCACTTCGGTATGACGACGCAGGTAACTCGTACATCCGGGGCACGAATGGTGAATGGATTCCCCATCATGGCTATGCCAAGGTAGTATTCCGTCTATCATATGTACGATCTAAACTGATGTGGATATGTACCTTACCAGGTGCTACCTCTCACTTCCCGACATGCCAGCCAACAGGAATCTGACACAAGAGGCCAGTGGCCCAGTGAGCCTATGAGCCAAGCGTTTGAGGTACATCCATCTACATGGACACGCTACTCGAGCTAACAAAACCATTATGCAGCATTTATGTGCCAGTGGAATTGGACTGTTGACACTGCCACCATTGTGCCCAGCTACATTTGCACATGCGGCTGATGGCCTGAGTAACACTACAATTCTGGCAGCTACTGTCCCCCTTTCACTGGGACCAGACAATGATCTCATTGACCCACAAATCATTGCATCATCTTGTGGCTACATCCCATCACCCAAGGTTGCAGGTGCTCGCTGTCCAGGTAAAGATGCCAACTCCACAGTAAACGACAAGCGTTCTGTCAAGGGTAAAGGGAAGGAGAAAGAGAATGTTGGTAGTGAGAAGCTGAAGAAGCGATCTCGAGCTGTCATTGAGCTTGATGATGATGATGATGATCTACTTCCTGCACCAAATGCAAAGGCCAAGCATGGTCACCCACAAGGAGCCAACAACTACACTACTAGGGACACAACCACTCTCCTTGACTGCATTGAAGTGGAACTTCCACTTGGGCAACGAGGATGGCAAGCCATCACACCCAAGTTCAACAAGTGGGCCGTGAAGTCTGCACGCCCTGAACGCAAGGTAACTTCCCTCGAGATGAAGTTCAAGCAAGTACATTATTTGTTTTGTCATATGCCCATTGCCCTGAGTTAAATTTGGTAGCTCGTAAAGACTTCAAAGCCAACTGGTGATGGAGTGTGCCCTCCTGAGGTGATGCACACCCATCACATTGATGACCTCATCAATGAGCATGCTGGGACATGAGACCTTGATGACAGTGACTTCAATGACACCGATGTCGATGGAAAGACCCACAATTGGAGTGACGAGGAAGATGAGCTGAAGCCTGAGCGTCGTACTGCAGTGGCTCGCTCTTTATGCAGTGAGGCCCCACCTACTCGCCGCAATGCCTGTGGTGCTGCAGCAGCAGATCTGATGATGCACCTCTCAACTGCTTTTGATCCAGCAGTTCAGAGGGCACGCGATGAGGAGCACACCAACCGCTCTCTTGCTAATATGCAATACTTGACACTTGCACAGCAGCTTCATGATTCGCAGGCCACAAGTGAAAGTCTGTGCAGCCAATTGTCTGATGTACGCAACCAGCTTTATGAGGCTCAATGCAAATGTGATCGTGCTGAAATGTGTTTGGAGATGATGCAATCAAGACGGCCCCGAGAAGTGGGCATGTATCACAACCTGCCAAAGCACAAGCATTCAAGCTACCGTTGGTTTGCAGATGATAGTGAGGATCATATTGAATGGCCTCCCTCAGATGATGACGATGGGGTCCTTAAGCATGCCAAAGATTAATCTGGTAAGATCTTTGATGTTTTCTATTATTCCTTATGACTCATGCACTCATGCAGAGCAGGGCAAGGCCCTGACGAAACCTTTTGAACATACCCCCGAACTCTAATCCCTACATCTATTCGTACTCTAAAACTACATGAAAGCGAGATACCCAATCCTTCTTCCATTGCTGTGAAAATAACATTGTCTCGAACCCTGTCCATACTTCAATATCATCATCTGTTTTCTGCCATTGCTTGAAGTATACAGTACGGATTTGATTGATACCAACCTTTGTGGTTCGGAGGTTGTGTAATCACAAACAAATCTCCAACAAGTCCCCCCTGGCATTGCTATCACTACAGGACAGTAGAATTCGAAGCCTTCCAAAGGAGCCCTGAATAGCATGCATGCCCCACTCTGCCGTTTGCCGATATGAGAGCAGCTCTTGATTGAATGCCATTGCTTCTGCAATCTGATCAGGGGTTCCTGCCACTTGTTGACCATCTTTCAATGGTGCACGAATGCGGCCATTGATCTCTGCAGTTCCTCTTGGAAATGCAGTGTCTGCAACAATGTAATAACCATCTGGTGTCTTGTTTTGAAGGACACTGTAGATCGGTCATCAGCAAATCCTGGTTTTTGCCATAGTGTTCATAGTACTCATAGTACTCATAGTATTTATAGTGTTTTCATAGATGATTCATAGTACTTATAGTACTCATAGTTTATAGTATTTTCATAGTGATCTCATAGTATCCATAGTATTTCCATAGTATTCATAGTATTCATAGTGGTACTCATCCCAATCCATTTTTTTAAATACTCTTTAACTAGTACACTTTGCTATATCTTTTTGCCACATTTTTTACTATACCTTTTGCTACACTTTCTTTACCACACTTCATTAGCACAATCAGGGTTACTGTCCAGTGCTGTCCAGTATCATAGTACTCATAGTATCATCATAGTCTTTCATAGTGTTGGCTAAAATCATAGTATGTCACAGTTTGTTAGAGTATTACCATAGTCTGTCATAGTATGTCACAGTTTGCCAGAGTATTGCCATAGTCTGTCATAGTCTGTCACAGTCTATCATAGTGTGTCATAGTTTGTCACAGTATAATAATGATAGTAAAAAGTGAATCAAAAAGTGTAGGGTTAGGATTAGCATGAATTAAAATTAGACTTAGAATTGCAATGTCCAAAGGATGGTGAAGAAGTGTGGTCAAATATGGTAAAAAATATGGCAGGGTGTAGTGAAAAGTGTACACAAGTATCAGAAAGTGTAGCAGGGGTGGACAGAGATATTTAATGAAAAATGTAGCAAAGTGTGGTGTCAAAGGTCAGAGATGTAGTCATATACATCTAATGGTTCATACTATGCAAGGTCTTGTGGTCTAATCGTTAATGTGTTTGAAAATTGCCATTTTGGGAAAGTCTTGAGTTCAACTCTTGCCACTGGCATATATTTATAATTTCCATTTGATCATTTGAACCTATAGTAAAGAGTACATGAAAAGTATAATAAATATGAGTGTAGTCTTGAAATTAAAATTAGAAGTGTGTAAAAGTGTATTATAGGGGTTGGATTAGAATTAGACTTCAATGTATATTAAAAATGTAGGATTGGGATTAGGGTTAGTAGTATACTACAAGTTGAGTAGGATTAGGGTTAGTAGGTGTATTAATCAAAACATTAATTTTTTGGTTCATTTTTTACTCAACTTTATTACACTATGACACACTATGACAGACTGTGATAGACTATGAGATTACTATGACACACTATGACACACTATGACACACTATGAGATCACTATGACACACTATGATAGACTATGACAGACTATGAGATCACTATGAGAGTTTATGAACACACTGTGAAACACTATGATTATAGCCAACACTATGAAAGACTATGAGAGTACTATGAGAGTACTATCTATATGGACCCTCACTATGAGCACTATGACACTGTACAGCCAACCCTTATTTTGCTGATGTATTAGGCAACTCAACATGAGTTCCGAGTTCATTTAGGCTTGCCCTTCTAACACGTATCTTCAAGCAACCGAGGATGAGTAATCTGAAGCGGAGGCTTGCTGAGCTTGCCACATTTCAGACCTACCATCTACCCATAAGTCTAGCTTTCCCATGAATCTTCTGAGTTTAACCCAATGTAGGAAAGGGAACGTAAATGGCTGAGGGAAGATGACATTACAAACCCTTGGCCAATCAAAATTCAGTGTTTCAAATCAGAGCCTCCTATGCTGATCGCACCTGCTGTTGAGTACCTACCTCTCGAAATATTCTACAAGCTGAATCCGCCATCAGGAACACAAGCGGCTGAGGAAGGATCAGCCTGGTGACCCTTGGCCGATCAAAGTTCAACGTCTCAGATCAGAGCCTCCTATGCTGATCGCACCTACCGTTGCATCTCTCCTCCTCCCCAACTTACGCTAGCTTAATCCACTATCAGGAATGCAAGCAGTTGGACCACTCATGGCCGACAAATATACGTTCAACTTCGCTGTCTCTAATTCTTCTCCCCCATGCGGTGTGCTACTCATCCCAAATCCATGCACCATGCACAACTCAGTTGGTTTTATGGTAGGGCCTTCAGTATTTTGCACCAAGGAATCAGCCAAGTTTGTTGATGCTTCCAAATGAAATGTTATTGGAAATCATCTCATTCCTGTTACCCGAGGAACTTCGACGACTAATGAGGATTTCCATACTATTCAGGGAACTTGCAGCTCCTTACTATTTCTCTGCCACCAGCTTCTTTCTGGACGTTTTGTGGACAGAGGTAGACCATATGACTTGTGAAGCCTTACTGGTCTGGAGCCAAACAAATGCTTACAAGACACCTCGCACTTTATACTGCGATCTTAGCCATGCATCAAACTGGCACCTTCATGCTCTTATGCTTTATTTCAAATACCTGTTGAAGTCAACCAAATATTTTTCCGTATATCTGTGTTTGGGCCATGTAGAATTCAATACCAAGGCCGTAGGTTCCTTTCTAGAGAGCACCACCTTGGCCGGATGCACAGATATTACAGTCAATGCATGTTCTAGGTCCTCTTTGCCCCGGGTCATATTTCCCAAGGACGTTTGCCACTTGCCGTCCCCAACCAGCCTCTGCTTCATTAAACTTCAGCTGCCAACCTTATTCTCCCCCTCCCTTCTGCATATTACCCTGGTAACCTTGCTTAGCTCCCCTCTCCAAGAACTGTCGCTTGTGGATGTCGATTTGACTCCCAGGGCCTGGTCGACTCTGCTGGCCCTCCTCACTCTACCAGACCTCCATTCTCTTGAGATTGAGGAACACTGCCCAGTCCATGCTCTCACTGCCTTTCTGGGACGACATTCTCACATCAGTTCATTGACTGTGTGTGTTTCCTATGGTCAGAGACACAAAGACTCCCTCAAGATCCCCCCACAAGGGAAAATCAGCCTCCCACAACTGAAATATATGTATGGTCCCATTGCATATGCATCGGCATTTGCAGCACAGCTTGATACTCCGGATAGTGTAATCTCATTGACATTGTCACTCACTGACATTCCATCGCAATATCGACATCTATCGAAAATCATGAAGTACCTCGAGATGTTCCCCTGCCTAGAGGATCTACATGTCTACTTTGAAACCGTTCAACCCATCGCAGCAGCAAGTCTAGCCCTTTCAGAAGGGGAGAGCTGCATTTGCGGTGTAAAGCGTCTCCGATTGTCCTGTTTTATTGAAATACTTGTAAGGTTCATACTAAAGCCCCCGCCCAGAACTGACACATTTACAGACTGCTTGCATCAGCTGGCTAACCGTTTTCCCAAATCTCATCCACTTGACATTAAATCCATTGTGTTGTGACCACACCGGGGTCGAAAAAATTCAGGATGCTTTCCTGCATTCCACCTTCCAAGGACATTTAGAAGTAGTCATCTAAATGATATACCCTGTACCAATTGTCTCACTACTAATTGTCTTATTGTCTTACATACTGTGTACCGACTGTCTTCTGACCGATTGTATGTATATACCCTGTACCGATTGTCTTCCCCAGGAATGACTAATGCAATCTTTTGTTGTCACTCGGATCAAGGTCAGTGGTGATGATTCATATCAGAGCGATGACTCAAATCACATTAGGATGTTGTTATTATCTCGTCATTATATTGTCTCATTGCTCAAGTTAAGTGGCGATGATCTGTATCAGAGTGGTGACTTAAATTGCATTAGGATGTTATTGTCTTGTCATTATTATCTCGTCACTCAAGTTAAGTGGCGATGATTCATCCTGGGAGATAATTGAAGTAATCACACTAGGTGTTGTCTTTCTCAGTACATATTATTGTTAGTGTCATTCCAATTCCAGTGCTGCTGTAAGTGGCAACATTTCATTCCTGATGATGGCTTAATCTTATGATTATTTAGGGTGGATTATTGGAGGTCAGCAACGATTCGCACACTAGTGACATAATTATCTTGAGTTCCATGGTGATGGGGGTAAGTGCAATGCAATCCCTTGCTTTTAGTCGCTCGAGTCTGACCTGTCAGAATAATGGCATTTTCCTCAATTTTCAGCTCTGGCCCTCCACAAGAGGACACTGAAATGTACCCTCTCAATCCATTGAGCCCTTTTCATTCGACTTCGTCCAATAATCCATCACCGTCTAAGGATCATGCAATGCTGGAGGGTAAGAATTCAATGGGTGAAGATCATGAACCATCAGTAACTACCCAGGACAACCTGGCCACCCTCCAGTCTGCTTGGAATATCATGTCTGGTGCCCTGGTGCCCTCAGGGAAACCCCCTCACTTGCAAGCCAGCCCCAAGTCTGACCTATCTGGGCAGAGATCACCCGGTCCTTCATCACAAATGACCATTTACAACCACTGGCGTTCTACCAGTTGTAATTCGGACCACCTTGTTGACACTGTAATAGTACATGTCTTTCCCTGTTGAGCCAGTAATCAACTCAGCGGCAATCAGGCCAGTCCAAAGGTCCAGGTACTGGAAGTCGATTACTCAAGTTCACTGCGCCAAGGCATGTACACTCTAAAATCCTGCCTTCAGAAGACCTCCATGGCTCTCGAGGTATGTTGATTTTCTTGCGGCACACTTGTGCTCATGCTGACTCCATTAGACTAATAAAGCAGACAAAGAGCTGTTCTACAAGTTGACTATGTCCAGATACAATATGCTCCAGAAGAAGTATGGCACGCGCATACAATCACTAGAAGCTGAATTACAGCATTGGGGTGCAATGCTTGTCGAAGAGGCTGAGAAGACAAGAGCTCTCCTTGTGGAGGAGGCTGAAAAGACGAGAGCTATGCTTGCCCAGCGAGATTCAGTGATTGCACAACAGAAATTGGCGATGGAGATCCTCACAAAGGATGCTGAGGAAATGGAGTGCTGGGCGATGCAGCATGCTGAAGCTGCGATGGAGTCAGTCATTCAGAGGCTGAAGGTAAGACCCCTGGATATTTTGTTGTTTAAACTCACATTATGCAAGGCTGACAAAGAGTCTGAGGTAGCGACTCTCTCGCGGAAGCATGAGATGACTCTGCATAAACTTCACGTACGTGTTTGTATAGGCATTCCCCATCTTCGCTACTCACACATAGTGCACCCTAGGACCTGGAGAACAAGCATTCAGGAAGTGCTGGTCGCAATGCCATGCCCCAGTGACCTCCTTCCCCTTGGTGCTTCGTCCCCACTGATCAGCAATTGTTGAGTGGTACAAATTACAGGTTGATTGGAGATCACATTGTTTGTATCCTTATATGTAAATTATGTCTGGAACTCTTCCCTGATTAATTGAATCCCTCAGGATGACACAACACCCCCAGTTCCAGCTTCATCTGGAATCGATGTGTCTCAGAGCTCTGTGCCTTTGGACAGTAGCACAGTAGAAAAGATCATGCAAGAGGTTTGCTGGATTATGCAGTGCGATTCCCCCGCACCTGCGAAGATACAATCACGCAGGATATACCAATTGAAGCAAGAAATCGCCAATGATAAAGAGCGGAATGCAAACCTCGTGAGTGAAGTTCGCCTACTAGCCTAGTTGGCTGAGCCTCATTTATTCAGCAACATGTCTGTACCCTTTTCACCAATGCTTTCGGGACTTCTATAGATGAAGAGTTTTTGGTCATTAATGGAGTTTCTCATGAGAAGATTCAAGCATTCCTGGATGGTGGTGATGAGGGGCCTGACCCTGACGACTTGCAGTGGAATTTTAATCACGTGGTGTCATCGGGTTGGAATAAAGCTGTCATCTCCTGTCTCATTCAATGACTGAAGGCCATGAGACAGGAAGAGCAATGAACGACTCAGCCAAAGTCTGATGAATATTGAGAAGACGCTGACCTGCACCAAACTGTTTGGATGCGGATACATAGTTATTGTATATGTGATGCTAGACATTTGACCCGAGATTTGAGTTTTTACTATATTCCCACGGTCCAAATGCTTAGCTAATTGAGGGACATATAGACCATAGTGTCTAGTATGTATCCCTATTTTTCCTTATTTGTTCATTCACAGGTTGTGGAGAAACAAAATGTTTTCTCCCAACATACTTTTATTACTACCTACAACTACTTAGCAAACCATTTTCTTAATATCTCTTTTATCCTTGAGTACTTAGCCAAGTGTCAGAGGAGCAATTGGAGCATGTGACCTCAGTTGCGAATCACCTGACTCAGATCATGTGACCTTGCACAGCATGAGTCATAATGAGTCAATATGAGTCAAAGTGAGTCAAATGAGGACTAGCCAAAGCACTGCCCCTAGACTAGCAGAATGATCATGTGACCTGCACAGCATGAGTCATAATGAGTCATAATGAGTCGGCATGAGTCAGTATGAGTCATTGCCAAGCCAAAGGCTATTTTTAGCTCATTACAAGTCATTTTCTGACAGGTTGAGTCAAAGTGAGTCAATATGAGTCAGTATGAGTCATATTTTGGCACAGCCACCTCGGAACCGAAGGTAGCACAGCCACATGTAAACTACTATATAAGGAGCGCGATTCAGCCCCATTTGGCAGGTTCCCTCTTTTAGGAAAAAGGTTCCTACTTGAGTAAATCTCAACCAACGAGTGCTCACAAGTGCACCCCTCTACAAACAAACAGAGAGGCTGTGTAGAGAAGTTTCCCACGCTATAAATAGAACTACTTAGACCCAAGTTAGGAGTATACTGTATCCCTTAGGATAGGGACAGTTAGGACACCTTTAGGGAGAAAACCCCAAAGCGGGCAACTAAAGGGAATAGATCCCCAGCTAGTAGGGAGACCTAATAGTTCATTAGTACCCTGGGAAAGGGGTCGAGTCGAGCACATTTAAGCTGATTGCCAACTCCTTAGTACATAATAGATTCAGTTTAGGAAAAGCTGTTCTGTGTGACTAAGTGACGTGTGTGAATCAGTAAGCGAAAGTGAAGCGTATTTACGCTACCTACCCAATTGAGCATTCCTAATCGACTGGAGCTAATTGGCATCTTAGGGAAGTAACCCTAGTCACTACAGAGTACTCTTCTAGCAACCCAAGAAGTTGTCTAGACCACTCCCCCAACTATCCAGTGTACAATTTGTACACCACCCCTGCTGAAATCCAGACCCTCAACAGTTTGCTGAACCCCCAATCACCCTCAACCTCGTTGACGATTGACGAACAAACCACGTGCCTGATAGTCAACCCCTTTCTACGAGATTGATACTTATTTCTAGTACCAACTCGACCAGGGAAGAGTACTCTCTTCACCTCGCTAAAGGTTTACTACCCGTGGAGATAAGATTGGTTGTCTGGTAAGCGTTTTCTTAGCGTTTCTACTGATCTTATCTAGAAGAAGACAACGGGGTGGGGCAAGAAGTCAGGATAAGACCGGCGAGGAAGGACAACTTCGCAGTACTCGAGAAATGCGTAGATGTCGAGGAAATACCGTTGGGCCTGTGCGACGCAGACGACGATGTCGCGGTAAGGGAGAGGATAGGAATCAAGGAGTGTGCACGTATGTTCAAGGCTCTGAAGGACCTTGCTAGCGATGTCGGTCTTATCGCCTCGTGGCTTCTTCCATATGTCGTACCGCAACTTGACGATTTCATATAACTTGAGAATAGCGGTTGTCTTGTCAGCCTCGAGCTTCCCAATGGCGAAGGGGGAGGTGTGAATGACATGGAAGTCAGCTTCCACGGGCGTGTACCAAGTAGAGGCAATCGCATCCGGTTGTTCGTGGTGCTCCTTGCAGGGAACGCACACAGCGTACTCGTACTGGTGGGCCCATTCTTGAGGCCACTGAAAATAGTCCGCGACACCGAAATGTCCATTGGCTCTGGTGCGAAGGGCCTCATTCCCATTATGGGGTTCGGGGACGAAGGTCATGTTGGGAGTCGTAATCGCCATGTCGCCGCTGGTGTTACACGCGATTGCCTTGGTGTCCAGGGCTTTCAGCGAGGCTGTCGACAACAGTTGAGTTGGGAGGTCTTCACAGCGAAGATGATGAAGTAGCTTACCATCATTTCGGCGCGTTTGCACTTTGAACCGAGATCAAGCAGATACCATGGCTAGATGAGTACAGTGTGATCAGAGGAGTGAGAGGTGACCAAGCATCAAGGACGCACCTAGAGATATATGGGAGGCTCAGAACCAATCCGGGGGTAGGGGAGGTTATGGGAGAGCAAGTGGGCACAGGGACGGGGGTAAAATCGTGATAGAGGTAACGCTCCGGGAGTCTTCAACCCCACTGTCGCGTGAATCGTGTTGGCGATGGGGCGACTCGATGGACGCAAAGTCCAAGAGCGTCCCCAGCTGGGACGATGCAAAGTCAGTCCTCTGAGGGGAAAGTCGAGCGGCGCAAAGCCAACTCCAAGGTGTGGGGATGAGGGGGGCGTCTCGGCCTGGGGCGCGATGGAGGAGCTGAGTTGAGTTGAGCAGTCACGCGTCACGCGTCATGAATGCAGGACATGTGGCACTTGACTCGTGACTCGAGTGTGTCAACAGGAACCAATACAAGACACGTACTTATGTAACGTTGTATCCGAGTCGCCAAACGCACCACATATGTTGTCATGATTTCGCTACCAGTAGAGCGGAGTTGTTCGGTAATAAACGTAAGTGTGATATCACTGCCGACTCACCGAGCAGCGGCGAGGTTCGCATTCAACTTGAGGTTTGTCTCCTGCTCCTGACCCTGTCGGATCACAAACCCAAGGGGGCGTCGAAAGGTGCAGGAATGGGGCTAGCATAAGTTATGTACTTGAAATCATAGGATCGGTCAAAAACTAATGAATCGATTCAGAATTCGTTGAAACTCGTCTCCCCATCCATGCCTCAGAGACGAAACCCCCCGTGGATGCTGCCAGGTGACCCCGGATGGAAGTCTGGCTCACCAACCCCTTCGGATGCCTCCTATGACGATTGGGGTCAACCTGGGTGGGGAGGTTTTGGTCAAGGTGCGCCTCTTGACGAGAATGGGTGGTACATTTACAGCCAAATGGGCATGCCCATCATTGCCACATCTTCTCCGAGCCCGAGTGTCGAAGTTGGCCCCAGGCCGATGAGGTAGGTTACACCCTTCAATCGTTTACCTTTGCTTAAGTTGAACATTGACGACAGAACTTGAACTCTCCTCGTCACCGAGATCATGCCGATGGTGCCATCCCTCCGAGTCCGAGCGCCGAAGTTGGTCCCCACATTGATGAGGTAGGTTACACTCTTCACTTCTTTACCTTTGCTTAAGTTGAACGTTGGCAACAGAACTCTCCTCGTGACCGAGATCATACCGATGGTGCCATCCCTTTGAGTCCGAGCGCTGGAGTTGGTCCCCAGGCCGATGAGGTAGGCCACACTCTTGTTTTCCTTTGCTTGAGTTGAACATCGACGATAGATCTCTTCTTGTCACGGTGATCACACCGATGATGCCATCGTCGTGATCAATCGAACGAGCTTGAAGAGAAGGCTCGATGATGTTTTCAATGATTCACCGCCCCAGGTACTAGTATTATACGCACGTTATTCACTTGTTTTGCTGAGTACATCACAGACCCAGGGCACTTCGGAAGCTCGTTGGACAATACTCCAACTCTTGCAAGAACCATGGGATCAGTTCCACTACCTCCCGTCCACAAGCGACGTCGCCTTCGAGCTCCATTCAACATTCATGGTGGCTTAAAGGGTTCTGATGTGGGGGGTTTGGAAAAGGCAATCCAAGAGATGCATCAAGTTGTAAGTACTTCGTTAGCGAAGCAAACGGAGATTTTGGAGATCCTGAAGGTGGTACAGAACACAACCCAATTGACTCAAATTGATCATGTACGACAGTGTCTGTAAAATGCTTGTATTGAAATGGAGAATATACAAATGAAGGGTATGTTGATTTAATACTA
>JAHZSR010000233.1:0-26167 GCA_025782845.1 Boletus coccyginus | reverse complement strand
GTCATTTCGGCAATTAACCACGATTACCTCGAGGTGCAGGCACGTACTCTTGAAGCTGCGAAGAACGCGGGTGTCAAATTGTATGTTCCGTCTGAATATGGAATTCCGTCAGAGGGGCAAGACGGTATCTTGGGTCGGAAGAGCGAGTTCGTTGGTAGGTGATTTAAATCTTTGCTCGAATTATATACTTAGTGCACCCTAGATCAAGTCAAAGAAGCTGGGATACCGTATTTACGACTTTACGTACGTTCATCTTCCTCCTCATGGTCAAAGTGTCCGCTCAGTGAGCATACTAGGCGGGATTCCTCATGGATTTCATCCCATTCTTCTTGGGGATCGACTGGAACAAAGAAGTGACCTTGGTTGGGGAAGGCAAAAAACCCGCATCGTGGACTTCGCTTGCTGACGTGGCAGGTACTCATGCAACCTGTGGTGAGGATCAGAATTATCGAGACATTTGCAGGTTATTTAGCACACGTGCTCACGCATCCCTCCGCACGAGCTGAACAATCGCACCCTTCGCATTGAGGGGCAGCGTTACACATACCTCCAAATCGCCGAGCGCTATGGAGACTCGGTCAAGGTCGTGCACGCGTCACAATTTCCGGACGACATCGATAATCCTCGGCACAGAGAGTACTTGCAAGCGAAGGTAGAAGCGGGAGCGGGCACTGTGACATACAACATCAAGACAAACAAGGATGATCATAAACTTGACAACGACCTCTGGTCTGACCACCGCTGGTTTACCGTGTGTGAAACTCTTGGTTTGTAGGACAAGGTTGGTTGCGGTCAGTGAAGTGTTCGCCATTCTTCCGAAATGAGTAGTAGGGATTCTGGAATCTTTGGCTATGGAAATGTAACGATCATGTGTTCACGTAATTCTTGATTTCGATTTCTAGCCACCTGTGACACGCTGTGGTTTGTATCGTCATTAGTTCGCAGAAAAAATATTGCTGGGGCTGACCAGCGGTGGAGGCCTGAGGCCATGCAACTTGGGGTAGGTTTTGTGGGGCAGCGTGCAGAACTGAGTACTGAGTACTGAACGCTAGCAAGTTAGTGGAGAAATACTTTGAACAAGTCAATAAGTTATCAAAAGGGAGCCATGATGAATTCCAAGCTTGTCTTGCTACGCACTATATCGATCCTACCCTGTTAACTGTAGCCAACTTTCCACGCTCAATCTCGAACTGCGCTCAAATTATAAAGAAATTAGGATACGTGCTTGGCTACATAGAGGGTATACCAGTATCCGCTCACGGTCAACTACGCGGCGATGTGGAAAGATGATGAGAGATCTGCAGAAATAATTCTATTTCTTTTGGATCGCGTTCACCAACCTAACCACGACTGATAAGTAGGGTGGAGGTGAGGGTGGGGTCGGCGACAAGAATCACTCACCAATCGAGACCTTCTTCTAAACCTTCACCTTTCGTCGCACAACTGCCGCGCACACTCCACTGTCGCGCGGTCTCCGCGCCTGCAAGTCCCAATTGTTCGCTGATCTCTTCCGGTTTCAGCGCACTATCCATGTCTTGCTTGTTGCAGAACACGAGGAGGGGTACGCCACTTAGTTCGTCCTCCGAGAGCATGGTCAACAGCTCGCTTCGTGAGGTTCCGAGGCGAGAATGGTCAGACGAATCTATAACGTAGACGATTGCAGATGTATTGGGAAAATAACATCTCCAATACGGTCTACATGGGGTCAATCCGTGTACTATATTACGGATACGGAATGTGTTCGCACCGGATGCTCGACTGTCCTCCAAGATCCCATACTTGAAACTTAATATTCTTGTACTAGCGCAAGTCAGAACGAGTAGTCAGATGTCGAACCCTTGACGCACCTCCACGGTCTCGACATTAAACCCGATTGCTTCAGGTCCAAATGTGTCAGCTAACCCCACCGGCGAAACTACAGTACTCACTCGGTATTGTCGAGACTACCTCACCAATCTTGCTCGGATCATAAGAGAATTTAGTTTGGAAGCGCAAGAACTCATACCTGCAACCGGTACAATATCGTGGTCTACATGCACGTGTAAGACATAGGAGGTTGCCTATTGATTCCAACTCATTCAGCGTACCTTTCCCGCCGAATCGAGACCAAGCATTAATATACGGACATCCTGGTCCTTGCTCCATCGTACCAGTGATGCGAATGAATTGAGCAACGAAGAAAAAGTGAGACCCATGGAGGAGAAAATGGTGAAGTGAATGAGCTACTGTAGGGTGGAGTTTTCACACCCGAGCGTGAGAGTGATTCGGGGATAGCAAGTCTCCGACATCTATTCGTCAATCTTTTCTGTGAATCTGGTCCTCTCTGGTGGGTGTTGTAACCGCTATCGATACCACCCAGCATGCTCACTCTGTACACGCACATCAGTGATAAGTATTGCTCCGAGCAGAGATTTACCCAAAAAACCGCCGAAAGTCCGAGCGAGAGCAAAAAGATTGAAGGCTGTGAAGCAGAGCGCAAAATCCGGAATAGAAAATACCTCTGCGAAGGTCTTCAATGCTCAGCCTATTCTATCACGGAACTCGAGTCGACAGTGAAAGACTCCACGTTGGCTTGGGGGGTTGGGGATCAACTATCTAGCATGATCCCCAAGTACTCAGCAAAGTGAAGGCGTCAAGGGAACGGAAACGACCGACCGAGATGCAATACCAGACGAGTCCGTTAACCTTGAGCTATCTGAACTGGAACCCAAAATGAATAACAAACGCGACGAGTAACGAGAGGAAGAGATAAGGTGGTAAGTGATATAGAATATGCAATAGGATTCCAAACCCAAAGGACGTAGCATCGTTTGCCTCAGTGACGCAGATCCAGCTATCGAGGAATCGCTCTCGGAGCAGTCTCGGAGAGGTAGGTGTCAATTATGCTTAAGATTGATTTATCGTTAATTTCGAATTAGCCTTGTCGTATGCTTATGAACGATGTCGGGGGATCGAGGTCTGGAAGTTTAACAAAACGAGACAGAACTGGCTACTACCAACGTCTGGTCGGAGCAGGTTGGGATCAATCAACAATCGAACACGTCTCGGGCCTTATCCATCCTCCACGCATCCCATAAGAACAATCAGAACGATAATCTCATGGCCGAGAGGCATCTAGCATTGAACTAACTCTTTGTGACAATGTACAACATAAGTGATTCGTGAGTCAAGCAGAAACAGGGACTTGGATAGCTGCCGCCACCTCAATTGGGCTGCCAACGGTTGCACGGACCCGAGGTTGGTGTGCGACAGAATCTGCTGCCAGTTTGACTGCTCCCGTGAATAGCTCATCCTCCACCTTACGCACACCGTCAACTGGTCCCAACAAAGCTTCGAAGTCCTTACGGACAACATCGACGGCCGCAACATCAACCACAGTTAGCTGACCATTCTGCAAGGTCTGTGGAACACCTGCAGTATTGATCTGGTTCTCTGTCCAAATGGGTTTCACATCATTCTTGCCAACGCCAACGTTAGCGCGTCCACCGGTCTTCGCCCAGTCACTTCTGCGGTTGATGTTCAACTCCGTAAAAACAGTGTCGATAGCGCGAATAAGCCCATCGATCTGTTCGGCGGTGTGGCGAGGCGTAACAGTGATTCTCAAACGCTCCTCACCGACGGCGACGGTAGGATAGTTGATAGCCTGAACGTAGATGCTGTGTTCGTGCATGAGTTTGTCACTTGCCAGCCTAGCGAGCGCTGCATCTCCCACGAGAATCGGCACGATGTGGGATGGTCCCGGAATGACAGGAATATCCAACTCAGCGAAGCGCTCCTTGACCTTACGAACGTTGACTTGTTTCAGAGCACGGTCGCCAATATGATGTTTCTGGTACAAGATTGATGCGCGAGAGCCGGTGACGCTGGCTGGCGGAAGTGAGGTAGTGAAAATAAACCCTGGAGCGTAGGAACGAATCATGTCGATGAAATCGCGCGAGCCGACGACGTATCCTCCAACAGAGCCATAAGCTTTGCCCAAAGTGCCTGCAAGGGGAGTCAGAAGGCTCGAAGTACAGATCTTAATATTCAGCTTACCAGTAATGATGTCGACACGGTCCATGACGCTACCCTCAATGGCCTCCGGACTTTGGCCAGCCCTCTCGTGTGCCTCGAAATCGAGATGTTCGGCGACACCTGCACCACGAGGACCGTACAACCCCACAGCATGAACTTCGTCTAAGAAGGTCAAAGCGCCATACTTCTTTGCCAAATCACAGATTTCGCTGATAGGTCCGATGCTACCGCACATAGAATAGACGCTTTCAAACGCAATGATTTTTGGAGTCTCGTGAGGTAACATCTTGAGCTTGTTTTCTAGGTCTTCCAAGTCGTTGTGTTTGAAAATAACCTTCTTCGCACCAGAATGACGGATACCTTGAATCATGGAGGCGTGATTAGATGCGTCGGAGAAGTACACCAAGCCAGGTAGCTTCGACCCAAGGGTAGAAAGGGTAGCGTCATTTGCCACATAACATGAGGAAAAGACAAGGGCGGCCGGCTTCCTGTGCAGTGACGCTAGTTCTTCTTCTAGAGCGAGGTGCATAGCACTGTTTCCAGCAATGTTTCGTGTTCCTCCGGCCCCAGCGCCGTACTTGTCCAGAGTTCGACTATACATGAGAATGGATGAGAATCGGATCTGGAGTAGTGATTTCTGCGTACTGCATGGTTTCGAGGACAACTGGGTTGTTCCCCATCCCGAGATAATCGTTAGCGCACCACACCTCAACTTCATCCTTGATATTCGCAGTGTGGGCAACTGGGAACTTATTCGCAAGCCTATTGATGTTATTGAAGTAACGATAAGACTGGTCCTTATGCTTCTTCTCGAGTTCTACTGCGAAGAGCTGATCGTAGTTGAAGGTGTTTTCGTTAGATTTTTGCGTGCGAACGCCTGGTACCAGAGCGGCAGATATATGGAAAGGACAACCACCAGATGCTATATCGCCGGCAGCAGGAGCGACTTTCCGGGCTGAAGCGGCTGCTAGGTCGTCTGCCATGCAGACCGCTGCTCGAGCAGCGGAAGCGTGGGGACATTTGGCAATGTCTGCGTCGGTGATCTTGGAGCCGGGGAAAACGCCCTTGCTATGATGAATTTTCTCTACGTCTTCCTGAGCGGCAACACTGGCGTATCCAGCAACCATCTGGGTGGAACGCATCTGGAGAGCGGGACCCATGATAGGACATTTCGTAGCTGATTCAGTAAGCTGGGAAAGAGAAGGGAAGCGGGAGGATGCAAGGCTAGAAAGAGAACGAAGTGTCTGCGTTTGTGTCCTGCCAAGGAATGGGCACGTTTTATTGAAACGTGAGAGGGCCACAAGCTTGTCCATGGCGGTAAACGAGAGAGGCGACTATAGTGCTTGAGTTCAAGGCCGCTCTCGATCCGAAATAAGAGACCTACAGTTTGCGGTTTTCTACGCAGTGGATTGATGGGAGGCAGATGAGGGAAAGGGAAAGGGAATCGATCTTTTATCGACAAGGCTTGTAACAAGAGCCGAATTAGACAATCGCCGACTCCGATTGGCTGATACGTTTACGTGGTTTCTCCCATCCAGGTTGTTATGGTTGGCTAAATTTGCCCTCCCAGCCCTCTTCTCACTCAGCAGAAAGTAAATGATCCGTTCCACCGTCCACGGACGTGGAACATTTTGTCACATAGAACCCACATCCCCGTAAACGGTGGTTCAATCTGTCTGGGAGACATCTTGCGTTGTGCGCCATGAGATCTGAGAAACTGCCTTATTCGGTTTCCGAAAGTACTTCAGTCACGCTGGGAATATTACAGGTGTCGCTTGATGCTCTTTCGTTGGCCAGTCCCCAAAAATATCCTGGTGATTCTCACCGAAGGAGTAATGCTGCGGCTACCTGCGATTATGAATCAGCGGTCAGCACTAGAAGGCTGTGTGTTGCGTGATGCGGCGGTTTAGGCCCTAACTCGATATCGATGTGGTAATTCTCAAGTACTGGTCTTTGGCTGACCGTTTCATACTTGTGATCCCCCAAACACTGGCAGCAAGACTTTAAATCCTTGGGAATGTAAACCTTATTGAACTGAAAGGTTTCCGTCTGTTCGAACTTCTGACATGGTTTCACTAGTGAACACAAACTATCAGAAGTAGATCTCCTTACATAACACGATGACAGGGGTAATTTAGTAATTTAGTCATGCAGGTTTACAAGCTGCGTGTTGTGTTGCGCAAGGCGGTCGGCAACTGCACACGTAGCTCAAGGCAGTCCGACTCGTAGTATCCATTTCTGAGTTGATATTCCACCACTTGAACTCATCGTCGCATAAGCCCTCTACTTCAACCATCTTCATCACTCTTATCGTCCAGGACAGCCGTATGGCCGGTTCGAGCTCATCTCTAGTGCATCCCCCTTCTCGTGATATACCAGTCACCTTCTCCGCGAGTCTAAGAAGCTGGTCTGTTTTGTTTTCATCCTGGAGATCCGTTTGATCTAACGGGGGAATGTCACCTAGGTGGAACGCCGGAGAGAAACAAGGTGCAGCAGCGGAAGAGCGGCTTTTGAGGTACGAGATCATCCTGAGAATACTACCTTGAGTCCAACCCAGTCTACATTTCTCATTCAGGCGGCTACCTTTCTTCTTACCAGAAAGGTTGTCTACCTCTGTGGTTGAAGGTGGCCCAGTGATTGCCCGCCGCGAACGAATAGAGCTGGCGT
This sequence comes from Boletus coccyginus, assembly GCA_025782845.1. Lineage (NCBI taxonomy): Eukaryota > Fungi > Basidiomycota > Agaricomycetes > Boletales > Boletaceae > Boletus > Boletus coccyginus. Next base: position 19,486 of record JAHZSR010000233.1, on the reverse strand, counting down.
CTCCGAGGCATTATCTCAACTCTCTCTCGATCAAGGCTACGAATCCATCCCCATCGGCCCCCCCACCTGCTGTTATCCTGCACGGCTATGGTGCTGGTCTTGGGTTTTTCTTCCGTAACTTCCCCACACTAGCTATGTGGGCCGGTAGCCGCGGTACTAATGTCTATGCCTTGGACTGGCTGGGTATGGGCCGTTCTGCCCGTGTTCCGTTCCGAATTAGGGCAAAACGAGACGACATCCCTGGTCGTGTACGAGAAGCTGAATCGTTTTTTGTCGATTCTCTTGAGGAGTGGCGCTCCAAGATGGGTGTAGAAAAAATGACCCTCATTGGACATTCGCTTGGTGCATATTTCAGTACTGCATATGCCCTCCGCTACCCCACGCGAGTCCATAAACTCATCTTACTCTCCCCTGCTGGTGTACCCCACAATCCTGACAATCTAACGATGCCTTCAAGGGAGTTGACCGACACCAGTGACTCTGGCAGCTCGGGCAGCCCCCCAGCGGAACCTGCTTCTGCTTCTGAAATTCGGCATATCCGTGACCAGCAGAGAGCAATTAAGAGGGAAGAAAGTCGATCTCGGAGACTGTTGACATATCTGTGGGAGGAGGGATGGAGTCCGTTTCAAGTCGTACGTTCGACACTGTTTTGGGGACCCATGCTCGTGGGCAAGGTTCGTTTGTTCTCTGCATCTGACCGCTCAAGGAGTCTTCTGGCTCATGAATCTGTGCAGTATTCGAGTCGTCGCTTCACTGGTTTGACGCAAGACGAAACCCGTGACATGCATGATTATATTCTTAACATAACCCTTGCCAAAGGTTCAGGGGAGTATTGCATATGTGAGTCTCACCTAGTTTTGTGTGTACTGCGATCTCACAGGCTCCAGCTCACATTCTCGCACCATATGCATTCGCACGCATGCCCTTGGTCGACCGGGTGCCTGCATTGAAGATACCCATTACATTTGTTTGTCAGTGTACTATTTCCCATCTGAGTGGCCCTCACGACTCACACGTTTTCAGATGGTGAACACGACTGGATGGATCCTGTAGGGGGCCTCCAAGCTCTAGAGAATCTCCGCCTAGCAGGTAACGAGAATGGCCGTATGTTTGTTGTTCCTAATGCTGGGCACCATGGTAAGGATACTATACACCATAATATTCTGGGTCTAACTGGACGTATCCTGTTGCATTAGTATACCTCGACAACCCAACTGCCACGAACGATTTACTTATCGAAGAGCTTAATCTTGCTGATCAACAGCGATGATACCTTAGAATCTGTCTTATTCTGACATGCGACTCGAGTGGTTAGATTACAGTAATAGCCATCCTGACAATAAATCCGTATGGAAGCCAACGGCTCCAGGTTCTGTCTAGTTATACATACCCCCGACCTATTCGTTGTAAGTCCCCTGAGACCATGTGTCCAGTGTATGGTGTGACCATGTTCTCCTACTTGAAGTCTGACAAACATCAACCTCCCGGAATAGCAAGTAGGCCTAGGCCCTATGGCCAGGGTTGCAAAATCCAATAACTTGCTAACTTAAGTAAGGTAGTAACGGTCTTGGGGAGTGTACCGCTCACGACTGGAGCGTCCGCGTCAAATACGGGCTTCACTATAGTACAAAGTATCCAGGTTTGATCACAGTCACGAGTCAAGAATGATAAATCCTCAGGCTGTACAGGAAATACTTCGACTAACCACTTATAAACATCAATGAATCCGAGTTGAGACACGGTTTGTGCGGATACCCAACTTGAAGTCTTTCCAAATTTCTTTCGGCTGAGAGTTTCTGTCATTCCGTGAGGCGTGCGAACATGAGAATGTCAGCACGCCGCATGATCCTTACCAAAGAGATTGCGGGGAGTTCGCGGCCGGTGACCGAACGGGGGCCAAAATGGTAAATCGATTGCAGCGATCACAAGAGGTTTCAGAAATCATACCGACACGACAGACTTCCATACCCAGGAACAGGTGGGTGCGTATCAGGGAATTCGATCACAGAAATTTTCCCGTCTACCCTCCTGGTGTACCTGAAAGACGTTCTGGGTAGCGGGATTTGATCCTGGCAGCCAGGTCTTCCTCATATATCTGATCGGGCCCGAGCTGATTTCCAAGAGTAAGCCACCTTGTGAAAGGTCAGTGGGGAACACCCAATTCAATCGCATAAACAATTACCCAGGTCTGGTATTATGCTTCCTTCCAAAAATTTCAACTTTGCGTCCTCCAGGGCACATCCGTTCAATGAGACCATATACTTCATCTGGTTTGCGACTCGTCTCGCGCACCTCACTCACAATCACGTCTGTGTCGAGGCCCCGGTTGACCCAGCGAGGAAACTTCAGATTACCGGCCCCGTCAACATGGGTTTTGACTCCGACAAGCATGTGTTCCTTGGTGTGATTCAGCCAGTGGCCAGTCCGACCTGTGCGGATAACGCGTTGTAACTGTATTGTTTAGTGACAGAAGGTGACATTGGACTCAGAAAAATCACCTGGTTGGTTTTCACCCAGACAACTTCATCTACGCGTGTGTAACCCCAGACTCGGAGGCATTCACGTCCCACTTCCATGGCACGCCCGGTGACCCACAAAAACAAGAGACCTTCGTCTTGAAGAGCAGGAATGGGCATAGCCCGCATCTCATCGTCGGTCATTGTTCCGTAAGGCAACTTCGTCAGATCCGCGCGTCATCGTGTTATTCCGATCAATATTGCGTTAATGGCTTACACTCATGTGAATATCCCATGGGGGGTCCGCCATGATGACATGGAATTTTCCGAGCACTGAATAATCAAACCGTCGAAGGTCGCAGTTGATCCACTGAGGCGGCAGCTATCCGGATGCACGGTTACTGAAAGCGTACAGTCCCGGCGAAAGGAGGGGCGTACTGTTTGCATAGCTTTGCCATCCGGTCCCATTCCAATCTCTAGCTTGAATGGATTGCGCATTCTCTGTGCCTCCTTCCATCCTATATCACTACTCATAACCTGACCGTCTTTCTCGTCCCAGTCAACTTCGAAGTGTAAGTATCTACACGGTGCCTTTTCTTTTCCCCTGCCTCCGGCCCCGAGACCCGAAGGTAGGGAAACCCGTGTGGCGTTACCGGAGGGGAATGGTGGAATCGACGGCGACTGCGCATATGTGGGCTCGGAGTAGCAAGTATTGAGATATGAGCAATGACCAAGGGACGGATCGGTGTGTGGTCGAATAAGCGGCTTGAAGTGTACACGATCACAGATGGGGGAGACAGACTGAGAGGAGGCAGCTCCTGAGTTTTCTCGGCGTGCCTTGGCGCAGTCCTCTTTCGTGATGTAGGAGCAAACGGGACTGAAACTTCCATGGGGCGCGCAGAACTGTTGACGAAAGTCTATTTTAATAGTCCCGCATCACTGGAATTCGACCACATACCCGCTCAGCCATAAGACGCCCCTTGGCAGTAGCCCTCTGGAGAATAGCATAGACTTCCCTCAGCTCCTTGCCCAAGTTTGCAAGAGGGGTTGCAGAGGGGGGAGGTGAACGGGTGATACTCCTGGAAGAACGCTCATCTGGGTCATCACCAGCCGCAGAGTCAGCTTCCTCGTCGACAGGTGGCCGCTTGCGCTTGCGAAAGTTCACTACGTCTGCCATGGCGTTCCCAAGGTGGATATCAATAATAGTTAGGTTACCGCCCTCGCGAGATAATGACAAGCTCCCATGTTCCCAGCGACTGGAAAGGCTCTCCAAGACAATCTCGAGACGGTGTAGATCTGTCAAACGTAGGGGATGTGACGAGCATGCTGTAGGTTTGGAGGCAATCAAAGAAAGAAGAAGGTCCATGGAGCTGATCGGGGTCGATGTCTTTCCGGTCGTGAATGCATCGCGGACAGCTGAACCCACCGCGACAGTGAACTCGTCATCGGCCATGAATTTGGGCGTTGGCAAACCCTGAGAGAGGCGAAGGAAGATAGTCAGCAAGCAGACGCATTGGAGCCTATTCCATACAAATAAGGAAATTTTGCCCACCCAGTGATTCCAGGCAAATACAAAAGTCTGTTCCCGTCCACGTTGGATTTCCAATTATAGTTGGCGACAGAGGGCAGCACAAACAGACAACGCCCTCGCCTTTTACTAGGGCGTTCCGTGGGCTACCCTCATTCCAGTGTCGCATTACCAATTTTTCAATTCTCAGTTTGACCTGAGACAACCAACTTAGATGTTGGATTAATTGATTGTTTTTACTTACTTTCTGTTAATACCTTTTCTTTTCCCTACACATCCACAACAGCCAGCAATGCATGCAATGCACTGACAAAGTGTACCTGACTTTCCATTTTCGGCAGCCATCTAAATGCCAGTGGTGAATTCCCTCTCTCGACCAAGTCCAAAGTTTGTCATGTCAGAATTGAATGCGTTTGCAGGGCTGTGGTCTTCTCTTCCGACTTCGCTCACCCCACGGATGTGAGTATCATATTATTTACTTGCTGTATCCCTCATTCTTTTTTTCAAGATTCGACGTGATACAGTCGATGGGCTACTCCCAGATGACACCGGTGCAAGCAGCCACGATACCCCTTTTCATGCAACACAAAGACGTTGTCGTAGAGGCTGTCACAGGTTCGGGAAAGACTCTGGCATTTGTCGTTCCTGTACTGGAGCGGCTGATGAGGCGAGGATCTACGTTTAGGCCGAACGAGATCGGTGCGCTGATTATAAGTCCAACGAGGTGACGATTGTCATCCGTTCGTGGAGAGCAACCTGACATGGTTCATCTAGAGAACTGGCGACTCAGATACACTCGGTATTCTCTTTATTTCTCTCTGCGCAACCGAGTCCACTCCATCCAGACGAGCCTACGGTTGCAGACACACCGATACCAACATATCCTCCACCGCTCCTCCTCGTCTCCTCCGACGAGTCATCCACAGCTCAGGATGTCCACCGATTTTTAGACACCGGTGCCGATATTGTAATAGGCACGCCTGGCCGGGTGGAGGAATTTCTAATAGGGAGGGGAAAAACGGCCGTGAGTGTGAAGGAACTGGAAGTGCTTGTCCTTGATGAGGCAGATAGGTGGGCATCCGTGTGTGACTTATTTCATCTGCCCCCATTCCCACTTACCTTGACTCCGAAGGCTCCTTGACTTGGGCTTCCAGAACACATTGACTCGTATTATAACCCACTTGCCGAAGCAGAGGCGGACAGGACTTTTCAGTGCGACCATGACCGACGCCGATGCCTTGTCGGAGCTTGTACGAATGGGATTGCGCAATCCCGCTCGCATAGTCGTCAAAGTTCAGTCCAAAAAATCCGTGAAACGGAACTCGGACGGCAAGCCAGGAAAAAGCGAAGTCATTGAGGAGAGGCGGATACCTGCAGGGTGTGTTGGTTTTTTGTGTCTTGTGTCTTTTTCTCTGAAAGGTCGTCCACTTTATGTAGACTCCAAAACTTCTACATCAGCTGCTGGACCTCTGAAAAGCTGGTGCAACTTGTACGAGTCATCGAGCATGAAGTTTCGTCGCACAAAGCATCCCATTTCATCGTTTACTTCGCTACTTGTGCATGTGTGGACTACTTTTACAGAGTGAGCTTCCATCCGCAGCCTTCATAGTCGAGTGGGTTGTCTGATAGACTGGCCAGGTTCTCCCGATTTTTCTGCCCCCGAATTCAAAGCTCTTCTCTTTACATGGTCACTTGCTTCCAGCTGCCCGAACACGTGCTCTTTCAACCTTTTCGTCGTCTCTCGCATCCTCGAGCTCGCCGTCGATACTGCTTGCAACAGACGTTGCTGCAAGAGGGCTAGATTTACCACATGTCGATGTCGTAGTCCAGTTTGACCCACCCATCGACCCTAAAGCGTTCTCGCACCGCTGTGGGAGAACAGCTCGTGCGGGGAGGAGCGGACGAGCGTATGTATTTCTCGCGGGCAGAGAGATAGAGTATATCGGTGCGTTGTACCGCTTGGAAACTAGCTGTCGTTGACGTGTTCGATAATGTCCGTGTTCGTAAAGATTTCCTTGCGGTGCGCAAGATCCCAATACGAAAACACCCCGTCGTCCGTGCTGGTGGTATCCTTCCGGCTCAGGGCTCGAGTGAGCCGGATGAACTGGCTGTCACATCATTTTTATCTCAAATACGAGGAACTGTTCTGTCGGACCGCGCTCTGAACGACAAGGTACTTGATGCAATTTGCAGCTATGTGCTCCGTGATATTCAAGGACATGAAATAGGCAGTAAAAGGCTTCGTGTCCTTCGTGCGGGCCTATTCGAAGCACGAGGCCTCGTACATCTTTCGAATTAAAGACCTAGATCTGATCGGCGTAGCCAAAAGCTTTGGGCTTCTCCGTTTACCCTGCATGCCCGAGCTCAAGGACGTGGACAAGACGGGGTGGGAGGATGCGTCTTTGGATGTGAGGCCTCCTGCTTTCCTCCTAGTGACGTGTGTAGCGATTTTGACTTGTACCACAGTGGAACGCCTACGCTTATGCCGACAAGGCACAAGAAGCTAAACGCCGAGAGTCCCAGTGCAAACCAGAAGTCCAGAAAGAGAGAACTGAAACCCGTGCTGTGAAACGCAAGCGAAATGCACCATGGAGCCAGCAAGCGACAAGCAAAGAACAAAGGGAGAAGCGGAAGCTGAAAAGGGATAGAAAGCGCCAATGGCTCCAGTCTCAGACGACTGCCAACCACAGTGCGACGACGCCCATCAAGTCTCAATCAGCCGAGGGTAGCCAGGATGTTGAAGATGATTGGGATGAACTTGCCAAGGAAGAGCGGCTGGCCAAGAAAGTGCGGAAGGGAACAACCACGCAGCAAGTCTTTGATGCCGAGTTTGGGGACTTGTAGGGAGCTCGGCTGCATTATCTGTTGTCGATCCACTCCCTGCTTTTCCGCCAAGATACGAAAGGATGCTGTATTGGTGGACCAAAGTCTGACATGGTCCCAAGTATACAATACAAGAGCACCCAATTGGGATGTCTTTGGTCAAGAGAAGTTTAATTCTCCTTGCTGGCCCTGCCCTCATAGAACCAATTTCTCAAACCAATTTGGATCATAGAGGATCATTTGAGCATGAGCCATTTGTATATCATGCTCTTGCACATTTTCCCTTCTCTAGCTTAGAAACCATGACTGAATGTGTCCTAACAATAGGCCCTCAGGACTGCCCAAGTGTAAATAAACCAACACTGAGATTGAGTACTATCTGGCTGAGTGTGATGAACAGCTACAACAATGTGCTGGCAGCTTGAGCAAGAAGTAGTGCATGTTCATCAAGTGGGACACCCCTATCAAAGACAAAGGAATCCCAGGGGAGATTACTGCCAATTGTCGACAAGATTCTAGGCATGATTATTGTGACTACCTGAAATACTGTGTTGCATGTTAGCCATATATTAGATAAGTATATGTCCGTTGACAGTGGTTCTTCGCAAGCATGACAATAAAGGTATGTTATCTCGGAACCATCTCTTGTCCTCGACGCAACATAGGTTTGTACAACACCGAGTCAGGAATATAGAACCACGACCTACAGTTCCGGACGGAGCAACGGACGCATCTATCGTGCTCAGATCAGCACTCCGATGGAAAGAAAAAAATGACACACAGGGCATACCATTTCAACAAAAATTGGTAACAGTGTTGGAATGTGTCTCAATTCAGGAGGTTGCGCCGTGGCTGCTTTCTTCCTCGACTTTCGAGGTGGTCTCCGGGAAGACGGCGACGGTGGATAGGGATGACCACTGGAGTCATGCTCCGGAGAAGCCAGGTGTCCTGTCGAACGCCTCCGGGGAAGGTGACAGGTTCCGAGAGGAGGCGGCGGGAGCGGCTTATCGGGGTGAATGGGGAGCGGTGGAACTGGCGGAGCGTCTGCCGTGGGGTGGAGTTTGCCTGGCAGACTCATCGACTTGGAGTTGCGAAGCGAGAGCGGCCTTGGCCTCGGAGAAACTGGCATTGGCAGTTGCCATAGTTCCAAAGTTTCTGCAGGTGCCAATCGAGCCACCGTCTGAGTTGTCTGTATCATCGAAGGGTGGACAGAGGGAGCCTGCAGATTTGTGTCTTCTTCGGTCTCATCGCTATCCGTTTCATACTCGCTGGCGTCATCGTCACTCGTACCATCGTTGGCGTCGTCATCCTCGTCATCATAGTCATCACTATCTTCGTCGTCTTCGTCGCTCTCTTCTGCGGCAAGTTCGTCCGCGTTTGCCTTTACCAAGTCACCAAAGTCAAACTCTCTCGCAATACCATCTACCAAAGCTTGTGTTGCCTCGTCTTCCGCGTCCGCGTCCATCTCTGCGCTTTTCTGGGCACGTCTAAATCTGCTCCTGAGCTTTTCTTCGTGGGCGATCTTGTTCAGGTAGTGCCAGTGCATCACCTTGTCGACCTCTTCCAAGATCCTTGCCCTCTCTTCACCCCCGGCAGGCAGCAGAGTCTCGAGTGCAATCTTGTTGTCTCCACCAAGGTCAGATGCACCGACGCCCTCGCGAATTGCAGTGAGAAATCGCTCGATCCACTTCATGAGGTTGTCAAAGAGACCTTGACCCTTGGAATGGACTTTGTGCACAAAAGAGTAAAAAGATTGTTCGTGTCGATTCACGAGATCAACGAATGCTTGCACGGTAGAAGAGGGGTCCGACTGCGAGACTAGGGAAGAGTAGAATGAGTGGAGAAGCGCGACAACATTAGAGAGTAAACCCACAATCTTCCGTCCCTTCGACAGTGCGGATGAGGTCATTGATAAAATTCTGCAAGTCCCCCAGCGAGTCCGCGATGCTGGCTGCTTTGTACACTTGAGCAAGCGGCGTGTAAAAGATGGTGATGATGTCCTTGAGCAACTCCGCCGTGACGCCCTACGGTATCGGATGAATGAACGACAAGCGAGGGGTGACGCAAGGAATCTTGCCTCGAAGACGAGCGCAATCAACTGTTCCCGATCCCTAAGCCTCAAGTATAGCTTGAGGAGGACCCTCAGGTCTTCAAACAACCATGCTTCCTCGTCAGTGGGTCCCTCTTCGCTATCGCTCTCGTCTGCGCCCCTCCCCTCCCGTTTCCTCTGAGCCATCCACACGGCCCATCTCCTCCATGCCCTGTCCACGCGCCCCGCAAGCGACCTGGATACCACCGGTTCCTCGCCTCCCATCAAAATGGATCTCAGAAGGTGGGTATGTTCGAGCCGGGCATTCGCGCGATACGTCTCCTGAATTTCACGAGGGGCGTAAACGAACAGAGAAACTTTTTCGCAAAGAACAGGAGAGTCTATCTTGGCAGATACGTGTTCAATGTAGGTGTTCAAGGATCTGACCTCTTCAGTGAGGGAAGAGGTGAACATGCTATATGGTATTTGCATGAGGGAGGCGGCGATAACCAAGCGGGAAACATACCGCTGAAGAAGACTACGACCTCCAAAGGGCTGTGCGAGAAAGATGTCGAGGATAGTTCGTATCATTGCTACTGGATTGCTTATTTTGAGTGCTGCCTTGAGGAGGAAGTAAGGTATGAGCCCATGTATGCGTTTCAGACTCGCGAATGTCTCTGAGGAGTTGTCAGAAGCCACGAAGGTCCGGAATATGGTCGACGCCAATCTGTAGCGAGCACGGAGATGGGTAAGGTAGAGGGGGCGGCAGAAAGGGAAGGGAAACCGACGAAATCCTCGCCCACTCCAGAATGGCCTGATAATCCTCTGGCAGCTGTCTGACGTGTGGGGTGGTCTTGATGAGTGCGAACATATGGGTAAGACCATCTGACCGACGACGACAAGTTAGTTTGAAAGAGGACGACCGGTAAGGGAGACATCACCTCTTCCGACGATCTCGCCCTTGACGGTCCTGGCGGCATCTCTGAGCTGATCGACTCTTGCACCGATCTCGCGCGCAAATTCCTTCTTTCCTTCCTCCCTGACGCGGTCAGCCTCTTCCCTGTGTCGGGCATCCTCCTGTTCCTGTGGGGAAAGGCTGGTAGGCCCGCTAAAGAGGAACGAACGGAGGACGGGGGAAGAAGACAAGGGAGGGGTTGCGAGCAAGGCATGGAGGTAAGCGCGAAGAGTGAGGCGGTTCTTCTCTCTAGAGAGGCGGGATGGCAGATATCCACCGTTCGACTGAGCGGCGTAAAAGTCGCCAGGAGGAGAGGGATCCAGGGGTAGGGAGACGGTCGAGGTGTTTTCAGGGGGGAATGTAGCGTCTGATGGTATGGTGGTGGTGGGGGAGGTAGGGACATCGACCGCTGTGCGATCCTTGGGGGGTGGGGATGGGACAATAGCGTCAGGGTGGGCTTTGCGGAGCTGAAACGTGTGTGAGTGTGTGCGGGGAAGGAAACGGGGGACGGACCTCGTTTGCAAGTGTCCTAAAATCGCCGTAGCGGCGGGAAACGCACACTTGTTTGTCGTGAGAGAGAGTGGTGCGGACGAGAAACTCCTAGGGGAGGGGCTCGAATGTGGCGGGGAATGAGAAGGGGGGGCGTACCTCGTGGACACGAGACCTGACGCGTCCCCTGTCTGTTACTGTGCGGACAGAGACGATGTTGACGTGAAAGAGGCTGTTGCGGGGGTTGTGCTTTGCGAGACGTTTGTCGACGGCGCGCTCGAGGGCGTCAAGGTCGGACTGGGAGAGTCTGAGGACGTCCTCTGGTTCGCGGAGCTTGAGGGCAGAAGTGAGGAACATGGCGAGATTGCGCTCGACCCTGGCGATGAGTTTGCGGGGTGCGGGATCTTGTGGATCGGAGTCGTCGAGGAGGACGGATGAGGAGAGATTGCGTGCAAAGAGGCTGTCGACAAAGGGCTGGAGCTTGTCGGAGTAAAAGCCGTTTGGGGCAGCGGCCATGAAGGGAAAGGAGAGGACATATTGGCGAAAGATGTACTTGAGGAGGGGGAGATCGAGGGTGGGCGAGGTGGACTGCGGAGAAGCAAAGGGGGGTCCGAGGTATGCGAGGGCGGATGGGTTGGGAGCGCAGGTGAGATCGCCGAGTTCACTGCGGAGCTGGAGGGTGATGAGGGCCTTTTTGAGGTAGTGGGCGCGGAGGGGCGTGAGGTCGGGGGGCGGGGGCGGGGGCGGGGGACGACGGGGACGGGGTGGTCTGGAGGACATGGTGGGGTGGAAGTGGCAGGGGTAAATTACGTCAGGCACTACTGGCTATTGGGTGTATATACTTTATGGCCCTGGTACGTCCTCCTGTTGGGCTCGTCCAGGAGCTTCTTGAGCTTCCCGGCGACCTCTTTGACACCCTGTCGACACTCTTCCATCCCACGCCAGGTGCCCGCGACGCTCCAACACTCGGAGCAGGCCCTGGAGGCCTCGTTTACGGTGTCGAGTTCGAGCTCGCTGCGGTGGTGGAGGACGACGACGAGGTCGACGAGCCTGTTGAAGCCCGTCTGCCAGGTCGCGATGCCACCGTCGGGGTTGGTGGAGGTGTCTGTGACGAGGTACGAGGAGGCGAGACCGATGGCACGGCGGAGGACGGCCTGGTCGATTGCGCCTGCGTCGCGGGTCATCTTGGCGAGGACGCCGAGGACGAAGTGGGCATAGTCGGTTGGGTAGTTCTGACCCTGGATTGGGTGTGAGTATGTGATGAGGAGAGGGTGCGGAGGACATTCCTGCATGTGTATCTGGATGGGGGGGAACATGGCCGCATGGATGAGAAACGCAGACGGGTCCATGGCTGGGCGGGGGAGGAAGAGGAGGGACTTGCCTTTGCTCGATTTGATGGTGGTTGACTGTAACGGCTTGCTTCCTGCGTCATGCCTTCTCCCCTCTTCCTCCTCGCCGTCCCCCTCCTCTACCTCGCCCTCGCCCTCTACGGCAGCCACCGCAACCACCGCGCCGCCGCCGCCATCGACAACGCCCTCCGCCCCCTCCTCGCCCGCAACTTCTCCGCCCCCGCCTCCTCCTCCGGCCTCATCGCGGATGGCCCCACAGACTTTTTCGTCTTCTCCACAGGCAGGCGTGCCCTCGCCTCCCTCCACACCGTCCTCTCCCTCCTTCCCCGCCAGGACCCCCTCCACTTGCTCCTCCAGTCCCTCTGGCAACTCTACGACCTCCGCTACCACCCCCGCGACCGCCTCTCCCTCGACTTCCTCCTCGACGCCGACGCTGCCCTCGCACTCCCCGACTTTGTCTGCGCCGTCGTCAACAAGTCTGAGCTGACCACCATCAAGGAAAACCGCTGGGATCTCGTCCGTCGCCTTTCTTTTCCTCCTTCGTCTTCTCACCCCCCTTGCAGACATTTACACGCACTACTGAACACCCCTCTCTCCCCCCCGCCTTCTCCCTCATGTCCGAGTTCGCAGACGTCTCCGACGCCCTCTTCAAGCTCCATCTTAGCCCCTCCACCACACTCTCCACCCTCCTCGCAACACCCCCCTTCCTCACCCACCTCCGTTCCCTCTCCATAACTGACCAGCCCGAGGAAAGGCCCCAGTCAGTTGCCTCCTACGTCGCCCAAAAACACACCACCAAGCGCGTCCTCCTCGACATCAACCTCCCCGATCCCAAGCACGCCAACGACATTCTCCCCCTCGTCGACGCCGTCTTTGCCCTCGTCGATCTATTGGCAGCCGCAAAAGTCGTCTTGCGTCCAGAGACAAAGGCAAAGATCAGAAAGGTGAGAGAAGACGTCGAAAAGGCAATAAAAGAAGATGAGATCAGGGAGAAGAGGGAAGAGGTTCGTCTTCTTTCTTCACTCTGTACTCTGCTCTTCTCATCCTTGCTCTAGGCTGCCGAAGATAAAAAGGCCGCCAAACGCAAGGCCGAGCAAGATAGGATCGCAAATCTCAGCGCCGCTGAGCAGAAAAAGGTCTTGTTCTTCTCTCTCTCTTGTCTCCTCTAACCACTCACATCCCGATCGTCAGCTTCTCGAGCGCAACCACAAGCGCGCTATGAAGAAATCTCAAGGCAAGGTCGTCCGCAAAGCGTAGTGGTAGTATAATCCTTGCTATATGCTGGTTTCAGCCTTTCAATCATAGAGTTGCATGTTTGAAGTTTTCATCCACGTGTGATATGAGTACATGTCCTGGCTAGTAGGTAACGACGGATCAAGATCCATCAGCCCCAACATGATCATCCTCCAGAGTCGCACCAGGCGAGGTCCCCCTCACACTCGCCCCACCCACGTCCGCGTCACGTTTTACGATCCCCAGCCTTGCTCCCCAACTCATAAACACCCGCAAGAGCCACATCGGGCCCATTGCCTCTCTCTCTCCCTCTTCTATTCCATCTCCCAGTACACCCTTCTGCTCGACGCCCGATTCCCACTCGCTCTCTGTTTCATCTTCACCCTCCGAGCGCTCCCCGTCTGCAGCGATCGCCCTCTCTTCTTCCGCCTCCGATTCCGTTCGTCCCAAGGAATCTACAGGAGGTTCCGTGCCATCAAGCCTCCACTGAGACGTCCATCGTCGTCGTCCCTTGCCCTTGCCAGACCTTCGTTCCCTTGAACCCACCTCTTTTCCCACCGCGCTGGGTCCGGGTCCACCAACGCCCAGTACGTTCTCCCTCCCGAACACGACGCCCCGCAGCTCCCATAGCTTCCGCCTCACCTCCCTCGTTGAAGCCCACATGTCGTCCACTCTAAGCTGCGCGGCTTCGTACTGGAGCGCCGGCACAGGCGGCGGAACCGGAAGCGCGTGAAGCGCAGCCCCAACAGGCGTGAGGCCCAGTGCAGTCTGGGCTCGGAATGCTGGAGGCAGTGACGCAAGCAAGGTGGGCGGGATCGTGGGGGACGTGACAGCTGGGCCAGCCGGCGCGGCAGGATGGTGAGAGGTGAGTGCATCAATGATCGGTTGATGTGCTGTGTGTGCGTTGCGGAGCGCAGTCGATGCATGGGCAAGGGTCGTCGTAAGGAACTGTTCGCGTCATCAAAGGCTGGCACCGAAAATGAAAACCAGTGTACAAACCTCGAGACACTTTACGACTCCTTCTAGATGCGCCTCTCGTCTCCGCATCATGAGAATCTGTCCGCACAGCTCGACGTCTATGCGCATCCACTCCGTACGCAGCACAGGTATGTGCTGCGCGGAAGGAAGGTCATGAATTGTATGTCTTGTGGCAAGTCAGTCAGCGTTTGACTTGGTGAACGCGGTCGAGAAAACATACCGTCTGGTCCGACGCAGGCCAATCCTTCTTTCCTTCTTTGTGACACCTTCCTTCGGAACCTGTACTTTCCACCACGCCTCTTCACGACCTCCCTCCCATTCGTTCCAGGTCGAAGCTTTTTTTCCCTTGTCCCCTACCCCGCGGTCATGATTGTGCCTTCGCGACCCCAGAGAATCACCTGATCGCTGTTCGTTTTCGGTACTAACGAGGTTGGCAGAACTGACGTCCGGAGAGGCACTGAGAGTAAAAGGGTTGTGAATCCGCGAGACAGCTGGAGACCGAAAGGTCCATTGGTTGTAAATCGAAAACCCCTGTGCAAACCGTCGAACAACCTACATGCCGGTGACACCTGTCCACTACTCAAGAGTTCGTCCTCATCTCCGTTATCACTGCGCTTGGAGGGTAAGAATGGTCCAAAAACAATTGGGCAGAGACTTACTGTGACAACACAACAGCAGGGATGCCAAGACCCCGGAGCTCTGAGGCTGGGTACACGTGCCCTGACGATGACGACTGCGTGGACAGCGGAATGGCAACAGACGTACGTCCCCTGCCACGTTTGATGGGAGACGAAAGGTCGACCGATTTCTTTGAGCGGTTGATCCTGTGTGCATCAAGCTAATGTTTTGTGGATAACAGTGCTCGAAAACTCACCCAGCCCACAACTCGAGTCGCTTCTGTACCTTTCCCGACCACACCCCTCCAAATGCCAGTTCTTCGTCACCAAGATTCTTCGTCATGAGGTCGTCCACGTCACTCGATGTGAGTCTATCCTTGTCCCTGTCCTTTTCCCAATTTCCAACTCCCTCCCGCTCGCGTTCTATCCCCCGGTAGACCCACATCCTCCCTTCGGCACGTTCTCGCATCCTCCCCAGGACCTCGACTTTGCCAGACCACAACGCCTTCAAGCTACCCCCGACCCTTTCCTTCTCATCCGTACGTTCTTTTAAGCTTTCCCCGTCCTTGCCCAATTTCTCCTTGTCTCGTTCCCTCTCTCCATCCCTTTCCTTCTCACGTTCCTTGTCGCGATCGCGCTCTCGGCCACTGACGATCTCCCGAATGAATGACCCCAAGTCAGTGGTAGGTGCACCAACAGACGCTGGTCCACCTCCCGACCCACTCACACCCACTCGCCCTACCAATCCCATAACGCGCCCTCCAATCCATTTCCTCTCTTCGTCCGTCGCCTCGGAATCAGAGGTCAGATCCAATTTCGACAGGATAACACGATGGACCTTCCGAGAGTCCGAATGTCGAATTCTAGCATCATGTTGGGAAAGCAACGACTTGTGCAAGGCGAGCGTGAGGTAGGTGATGGGTGTATGCACAACCGTCGAAACAGGGTTAGGCATAGCAGTCGGATGATGCATGATGAGTGTGCTACTCATCAAGGGAGAGTTTATCGTCGATGAAGTGATTGGATTTGGCACGACAGGCAAAGTGTTCAACGACGCGCTTCCGCTTCCAATCTCTGTATTCGAGTTCCCGGATTGCACGGACATGGTTGGGGCTGGGAACATTTGGGTGCCACCATTGTTCGCAATGGTCTGGGAGTGTGCCCACGAGGATAAACCATGTAGGAACTCGTGTGGATGGAGAAAGGGGTCCTTGGTGATGGTGGGTACCCAGGCCGCGAGTTTGTTACGCGTGGAAAGAACGAAAGACAATAATGCAGCGATCACATTAGGATCTGCGATACGTTCTGTCGACTGTACCCGGGTGTGTTGGCACGATACGCACAATGCTTTTAGGTAAGAACCTACCTCTATGCCCACCAGACTTTCCCCGATTTCGACGACCCATTTACGTAACCCATCGATGGTAATATCGCACAACAAGCCATCAAAGGCTGCTGCCGAGGTGTACGGAGGCGGTAGGGGGAACATGCCACACATCGCAAGTGCTGCCTGTAGAAGCTTGACCAACTCGAGCACGTGGGTCGTAAAGTGCGGATGCCGTGATGGTCCTGGCATGGCAATGGCACCGGTCTGCGATATATTGGGGTGAGTGAGATTGATTGGGTGAGATGACGAAGCAGGGAATGTCGATGCTTCAGGAACAGCAGGCGAAAGCGTGGTGACGGGTTGCGAGTACGTCCGAGTGTGTGTGCGAGAGTGCGATTTGGATCGAAAGGCACCAGCAGGTGGCGGTCCATCGGACAGGAAATACGTTGACTTGAAACGATCCTTCGTTGTATCGCTACCAAGAAAGTTCAGTTGAGCATTCCCACAGAGTAAGGACGTATGGGTACCTTGGTTCCTCAAGGGTGACTGCACTCCGACCGCTACACCCCATGCGAAGGAGATTGATATTGGAATACAGCCGTTCTTGCGCAGCGAGGAAGTCTCCATTAGGAATGTGTACAATGGTATAATCCGAGCGGAAGTGAGCAAGGGAAGTCACCATGAGTGTTCCCTGTGGTGTCTATTCATTGATGAGCACACGCATTATGGGAAATTCGTGGAGCTATCACTTCTCTGGGCCGTGCACCATCCTGTTTGCGGAGGTGTTGTACAGCCGCCTTGAACTCGGCATCGGCCTCCGCAGATGTCATGGTCGAGACGGGACTGAGCGCAGTTAGGACGATCTGGTGCAGGTGTTGGTTAAGCACAAGACGGAATGCGGCCAGCGTTGAGACGTGCCTTGTGAGAAGGGTCACCCGTGTACACAGTCAGCACAGTCACTGGTCGCGTACGCTCCACTATCCTGGGGGACTCGTTAAACGACTAGCCCTACGAGACGGTGCACGTACTCACCACTTCTCAACAGCATACATCTGGAACCCTGCGAGTTCCGTTCGCTCCACAACGATCTCAAACCGACACTTGTGGCCAATCCAGCGTTCTCCATCCGTACCCACCCCCTGGTCGCCGCTCCATATCCCTGGAAAGGACGCAAGTCCGGATTTGTCCGCGGATGTAGACGTAGAGCCCGAGCGCGAACGCACACCAGATAATCGACCGGTCGTCGTTCTCACGCGTGGTGAGCGCGTCGTCGAAGGGACAGGAGGAGACGATGGCAATGCGTACGGTGTCGGTGACCGGACTGTTGGCATCAACAGGCGCGGCGACGGACCATGGCCCACGCTTGGTCTCGCCATGGCAAGCAGCAAATCTCAGTCGCGCATCGCAAGGCAGGGTTAAATGTGACGTCGTTGTGACGGATCGGGACAGAAATGTGACTTAATCAATTGAGTCACGCTAGAACAACATTGGGAAAAGGGGGAAAATTAAAATTAAAAAAAGAGACGTGATGTGATGCACAATGCTAGGGGATGGAGTACAGCTAACAATGATAGATGAATCGACAAAGTCGTAGCTTAAAGTGTAGGACGTTGTGAATGACATACAAGACGAACAGAGTGGCAACTCGTGTGATGACATTCATAACACGGTGCAGCCACTCGTAAACCACCTACAGATTTGTCAATGGCGTTCGCCGTCGAACGAAATAAGAACACTGACCAATTGCTATTCAGTTGCTCAATCCAACCCACCACCATTCTCAACCTCAGACGCGCAGTTTTCACGGGCAAGAGTTTTGCTTTCTCGTGTTCATCTATGGGGAGAACCATCCCCATCCAGAAAGAAAATGCACCGGGATCATTATCAGGAGGCTGCGGTCCATAAGTGTAATTTAGTCGCTGGACGACCCAAGGTGCCGTCCCCGCACGGAGTTGGCTCAGAAATGCGTGACAGGTTGCCAAGAGTGCTGGAGTCGAAAGAAACTGTTGAAAGGCACTAGATGAGGTTGAATCCTGAAAGCAAGTGGCAGAAGCGGGTGACGGTGGAGGAGAAACGCGATGCGCTATCCTCGCGAGTAACGATTGAGGAGAAGGGGACCGGGCGTCGACTCTTGCAGTAGTGGAGGACGAAGGCGCACAGTCGTCGTCTTCAGCGACCCATTCCGCAAGATCGTCGTCATAGTCGTCAATATTCTCAACCCTGCCGATCATATAGCCGTCGAGGGAGCCGTGTTCTAGTATTCGGAAGCGATGGGTTCCCCAGGTCTCGACCATGCTACGGCCGTCTGCAAGCATCTGAACACTCCTGATTTCGAGCAGCGTTCCAAATTCGGCACCGGCATTGATGCCATGACCAGGGATCGGGGCGGCGCGAGAGGGCATGATCATTCCAAAAGTAGGGCAAGGTCTCTCGAGACAACGGCGGAGCATCAAACGGTAACGGGGCTCGAAAAAGTGTAAGAGGGTGGGCATCCCTGGAAATGAAAGCTGACAGACGAAGATGGGGGTGTCCAAGCGAGAATGGCATTCTTCTCGTTCCAGGGCATCCCCGCGAGTAGAATAAACGTCAGGGAAAGCTCTGAGGACTGAAGGAACAAAAGTGAACGAGCATGCCACGAGATGCGGCAAGGGGCTCACGGAGGGAAAGAACGATCTTGTTGTAGGGATGTTCTTGAAAGTAAGCGAAACCAGGGAACTCTTTGCGACAGAGAGGACAGAGCATGGAGTAGTCGAGGGAACGCTGGAGACACCTTGTACAAAACGTCTGGGAGATGTGAGGGGTGGGTGGAGGAGGAAGGAGGGAGACGCACGTGTTGACAAGGGGTGGTGACTGGTTGGTAGAGCAACAAGAAACAGATCTCGCAGGAGAGTTCTGTAGAGAGGGTTTTCTCAAAGTCCTGGAGGGGGGATGGGGGATTTGGTGGTGACGTCGTGTCTGAGTTGTGGCGATGGGGGTTGGTGTGACGGGAAGGGAGGTCCGGATCGAAGTGGGGGTCGTCTGGATCGGAGTCGTCATCGGAATTGCCGAATGGGTCGGGGAAGCGACGATCTTGTGCGGCGTTTGCGGCGTGGAGGAGGCGGATGATGTTGTTCACTCTGACGTCTGGTGCGCAGGGATTGTCGGAGGGGAGGGCGTGGGCGGGGAGTGGTGCGGGGAAGAATGCGACGCGGGAGGAGGAGGGTATGTTTGGGGCGAGGGACTGGAGCTGGGTGGAGCAGCCGGGGATGGGGCAGAGGGAGGAGCGGACATGGGCGGCGCAGAGGGTGTGGCCACAGCGGAGGGTGGTGGGTGCGGCGAGGACGGAGGCGGGGGGGCAGAGGGGGCAGTGGAAGATGGGGAGGAGGTCGCGGGGGGACGGGAACATGGGGGGCGGGGAGGCCGGGAGGGAAGGGGGGGTATTAGTAGGGCAGCAGGGCCGATGGCGGGGACGAATCAGAGAGGGAGGCAGACAGCGGACGGACACGCACGCACGACGTCGGCGGGGGATCCGTGCATCGACGCCCCCAACAACGAACTCGCCATCACGATCTGTTCCTCGGATCGAGACAAATCACGTGCACATGGCCACATTCGCATTCGACACGGCTACCAACAACTCTATCATTAAATCCTATCCTACAGGTTCGACACGTTCGTGATCGGCCAGTTGCTGTCCGCAGCAGTGAGCACGTCCTCGCCTCC
>JAHZSR010000232.1:0-26194 GCA_025782845.1 Boletus coccyginus | reverse complement strand
TGGCTTGAAGATTGTCCCGATCGCCACTGCCAAAGGAACATTTTCTCCTGGGGATGCCATGCGAGATATCTACACGCACGGGATCATTACTTCCGACTTTGTCCTTGTCACAGGGGATCTCGTCAGTAACATTCGGATCGATGAAGTCGTCCGTGTTCACAAAGAGCGTCGGAAGACGAACAAGGACGCCATCATGACGATGGTAGTGAAAGCGAGCGGCGCGCGCCATCGGACTCGGTGTGTCTCTGAGCGCATTTTTACACTTCGTAGCTGACGTAGGTGAGCTAGATCAAAGGGTGACTCTGCCGTCTTTGTACTGGATCCAAAAACGTCGGAGTGCCTGCATTATGAGCCTGTCACTGGTTACCCACCCAAGAAATACGCCAACATTCCCCGCGAGATCCTTGCCGAGCATCCCGAAGTAGATATCCGAAATGACCTCATCGATTGTTCGATTGATGTTTGCTCTGTCGAGGTGCGTGCTTTTTGCAGAGGGTCCTACCACTGACACGACCATGCGATGGCAGGTCCCGTCGCTGTTCCAAGACAACTTTGACTATGGTGACATTCGGAGAGATTTTGTACATGGCGTGCTCACGTCAGACTTACTCATGAAGAATATCTATTGTTATATTGCGAAGGATGGGTATGCGGCCCGTGTCAAGGACACCAAGAGCTATGATTCTATTAGGTTGGTTATTACTCCGCCTAGGCTACTATTCTCCGCTAATTTGGCTTTTAGCAAAGACATCCTATCTAGATGGACATTTCCGCTCGTTCCCGATGACAATCATCCCGCCGGACACTCGTACGAGCATCTTCGCGGGAACAAGTACATCGCAGCGGACGGTTCTGTCATACTTTCCAGGTGGGTGCGCATTAACACTCGCGACCTCTTCGCCACGTACTCACTCCGTGATATCGAACAGAACATGCAAGATCGGCAACCAGGTACTCATCGGATCTAAGAGCCAGATCGCGGATAGTGCACAGATCGCCTCTTCCGTTCTCGGGCAACGTTGTGTCGTCGGAACGGGGTCCGTCGTTCGCAACTCCTACCTCTTTGATGGCGTTGTCGTCGGACCGAATTGTCTGATCGAGTATAGCATTATCGGAGCTGGTGTTCAAATCAAGGAGATGAGTCGGGTTGAGCGAGGGTGTCTGATCGGCGACAAAGTCACCATCGGGCCCGGTGCCAGGTTAGAGCCCTTCCAGAAATTGTTCAAGAGCTGCCAGGGCGACCACGAGGAGGAAGAGGAGGAGTCTGATGAAGATGAAGACGATGAAGCAGATGATGAAGAGGAAGAGGAGGATGACCATGAAGAGGACGAGAGCGAAGAAGAATATTCAGACTACCAAGAAGTAGAAGCGGGTGGGCACTTCTTGAAAACAGTCTGTCTAATACCCATATCTTGTTTTAGATCAGGATCCCGTTGCGCTCAAAAAACTTGGCCCGGCATCCAATGCGATTATATGGTCTGAACCGAAGATGGGCGAGGACGAAGATATCGATGAGGTCGAGCATCCCAACAACCAGCGACTCATGCGCATTGGTATACTCTGTTCCCCCCACCGTTCACGCAGCATATAGGCTTACTAAATGTCACGATTAGGCGACAATGCTTCTGACCTCGAGTTGTCAGACCCGGGCTCAGTGACGTCCTCCGAATCTGAATCTGAGTCTGAGTCTGACTCGGAGGACGAAGACGGAGTCGGTGGCCCAAGTCTAACGTCTTCCTCTACGTCTCTTCCTTTGAGTGCCCCGTCCAACCTTGTCGCTCAAGCAGACTCGGCCGCACTCTCCGAGTTTCGACATGAAGTCACACAATCGCTGGACCGCGCATTTGCCGAGGGCCACTCTGTCGATAATGCTGCGGTGGAGCTAAAGACGCTCCGAATGGCGAGTAATGTTCCCCTGCGATTGGTAAGGGAAGCCGTGGTGGCCGCGATCGTGAGCCGGATAAAGATCGTCGAGGGTGGGCTACCACAGCGGCAAGAAATCGCCGCTATGATCGGTAGGTGGGGCGGCCTAATTGATAAAATTGGCGGTGTTGATGCAGTGGAGACAATCGAGATCTTGCAGGTAATAGACGATTGGGGACGTGTGTCAGCATTGCTGATATCATTTCTTTCATAGGAGTACTGCGCTTCGTCAGAACGTTTGCCTCTTTTCGGGCAGATTCTTGCTGCACTATACCAGGACGACATTGTGGAGGAAGACGACATTCGAGACTGGCATAAGAAGCCGAGTGCGCAGGGCGATGGCGTAAAGCCTCCAGCTTCTCAGGAGAACTTTAAGAAATGCTGGACTGTCGGAGCTCACATGATCAAACAGTTCGACGAACAGGAGAGCGAGGAATCTGAAGACGAGGAGGAAGATTTTGGAGAAGGATGTTGAGCCTGCTACTCCTGCCCCACCTACCCAGGAACATTCCTATTCCCATGAAAGCTACCCTGCAGGCGACTTCGGAGGACGAGGAGAAGACGATGACAATGATGAATACGAAAGCGATAGACTCATGGAATATCACACAGCATTCAAAATACAATACAGGTCCGAGTCTGGCTGAACGTGCATCCGGATCCGCTATCTCAGTATTTCAAGATGATGTAGAGTGCTGTGGGAGTTCAGTCAAAGAACAGGAAATGCGGTATCGATGTTCTCACCGTGGATGACACCAGGCCTTGCAGAGGATACGTCAGACAGCACGCACTGGTGGATAAAATTTTGGGCTACTCACAGCCAACCGAGAACCGTCAGACAAATATTGATAAGCTATCGGATGCGCAGCCGGATGAGTAATGGACGTAAGCTATGAGACAGTGGTGACGTACGAGGTCAACGCCACACCCCCGCTCGAGAAACACACCCAGTGGGGGTAGGATGAAAGCGAAACTTTACGAAACAAATGAGCTAGACGTCATGTTTGCCAGGCTGCTTGGACTTACATGATCTACGACAGGTCAAGGTTCAGAGGAGACGCAGTGGCTGAGAGCGGGACGAACTCACCTTGCATATATCGGACGCGGTGAGAGCCATTGTGGGGTGAAATGGAAGAGGGTGGTGCGAAGGTGGCTCGTGAATTTATACGCCTCTCGAATATTAATGCCCCCGTGTCTGGCCGCAATGGCTCGATGACATCACGGATGGGCTCGTTGTGGCAGTGCTAATCCACTCTTCCTCATGGAATATCTTGACATCTCGTACCTTCCCTTGGCTATGTTCAATACATCCCAGACGTTTGATATTTATATCCCAGAGCGCCCATTAGACTCGTCTGCTCTCGTCTGCTTCGTCCACGGCGGTGCATGGAGAACGTGAGGCATTTCCCCCATCCTCGATCGTATTGAAATCGCAACGACTCATCAGGGAGGACAAGGCGAATTATGCCGCCCTCGCACGCAAGCTCGCCCTATCCACAGGCTACCCGGTCGCACTTCCCAACTATCGGCTCACGCCCAGGGACCCCACGCCAGACAGCTACCTCCACCACCCAGCGCATGCTCAGGATCTCCTCCGATTCCTCGAGTTCGTCCTTTTGTGGCACAAGGAAAACGGGGGACACTTGCCTCGAAAACCGAGCAGGCTCTTTCTGATCGGCCACAGTTGCGCTCCACACATGCTATCCACCATTTTCCTGCGCATGCCGGGCGATCCCGAGGATGTCGTTCCGTCTGACGAACTCGTCCAGTCCACGGCAGCAATCATCATGTCGGAGGGCGTATACGACATCGATCTATTGCTCTCGAGCTTTCCAGGGTACAGAACCTGGTTCATCGAAAATACGTTTGGAAGAAAGGACTCTTTCGGGAATGTGTCGGCAATCAAAGCGACAATTGATCCGAGAACCCAGCATATACGTTGGTTCGTCATACACTCCAAAGGAGACACCCATGTGGATGAGTGCCAGAGTCAGGGAATGTACGATTTCTTGAGGGAAAATTCATGTCTTGTTTCCAGCTCGTTTGATGACTTGGAAGACGAGCATGATGATATCCTTAAAAGTCGCCAATATATTGAAATAATCGATAGGTACATCAAGCATGTTGTTGGGTGCAATGCACACTGTGCCTCTGTTTAACTGTGTTTTACTAACGACTGAAATCCTTCTTCTAACGCCAAGGCCGCTCGCTCGCAATCTAGCTTGGTGTTATACAGCGGGGTAGGTGTCAGGCGAATAACGTCGGGCTGCCTCTCGTCCGCGACAACACCTTTCGACAATAGATGGTCAAAGACCTCCTGCATAACACCGGACTCAATGGGAAGGAAGAACAAAGACAGCTGAGCGCCCCTCGACCCTGGGGTGTGAGGAGTAATGATTGTGAAAGCGGGATTCGCCTTCTGGGCTTGCGTTTCGTCACCCCCAGGTGGATACTTCTCGGCAACCAAGTTAGCTGCCACATAAAATGCTGATTTGACGAGGAGGGACTCCAAGTAGCCAGTCAGTAACACTGATCTCTCGCGTAGAGGTTCCATCATGCCGACTTCTTTGAATACCTGTAAACTGCCGAGCAATGAAACCGTTGCCAATACCGATGGATTGGATTGCTGGTATCCCTGAGCGCCGGGTATGGCAGAGAATTTGGTGGGAAACAAAAATCGAGTGACGGGGTCATGTCCCCACCATCCTGCATATCTAAGGAGTGGTAAGGTTCTGGTTCAGCATTCTTGTGACAAGAAGGGAACCGCATACTGTGGCGCTTTATCGGATTCCCACTTGTCGTGGATAAAAAGGCCGCCAATGCCGCCGGGTCCCGAATTGAGATATTTGTACGAGCACCACACTGCAAAATCAACATTCCAGTCATGTAAGGTCATGGGAACATTGCCGATTGCATGGGCGAGGTCCCAGCCACAGATACAGCCCTTGGGGGTGAAATGTATTAGTGCCAAAGTCTCCCTCGTGGAACACCAGCAAACTCGACGTAGGGGTGCATACGTAAAGGCACACAAGGGGGTTCGTAAACTTACTTGTGCCTTTGCCGCGTCGGTGATCGCCTTGATGGGAAACCATTGTCCGGTATAATACTGCACGCCGCTGAAAATTACAAGTGCGATAGACGAGCCCTCCTTAGCGATCAGGTCGAGTATATCCGACTCGCGAAGGGTGAACTCGCCGTGTCGGGGAAACATCTCGACAATCGCCTGGGTCGGGTCATATCCGTGCAAGCGGGCTTGCGAGGCGAATGCGTACTAAACAAGCGAACAGGTCTATTGAATTACTTGTATGGGTAAAAAAAACTTGCACATACTTGATCCGAGGGAAAAGCTTTGCCTTCGCAGAGAATCTTGAACCGAGTTGGGGTAGGCTGGTAGAATGCTGACATCATGAGATGCAGATTCGCAGTCAACGTCCCCATACAAGCAACTTCTTTCTCCTGGGCACCTGTGAACGTAGATGTGAATGCCTGAAAAGATTAATGTGACCGATATTGCCGAGAGGCATATTCACCAACTAATTCAGCAAGTAGAGGGTTGACTGTATCTTCAATATTCGCCCATTCACGGTCATGTGGGTGTTTGAAATGGCCTTCTACAGCTCTGGGGAATGGATAAGGTTAAGCTGTAGCCGATATCCGTAGGGGGTAGCTCACCGAGTTCCCCATACGAGCAGCTCTTCTTCAAGGAGAGTCTTTGACCGTTTAGCTAATAGGCCCAGAGAATTACCACAAAGATATGCGCATCGATGTTTATCTGGGTGTGACAAGGGAAGACTGCGTGAGCATGCTCAATAACACCAAAATGGCATATAGCAACCATTCGGTCCAGAAAGCTCGGCGTATTCGCTGTTTGTCGGGATGAAGAACTGGTCACCAGTGAGCACGACGGTGAGGTCCGTGTGGTCGGTAGAAGACGATAACATCGTCGATTACCTCAGTAATACATAACCAGCTAGGGGATTATTTAGCGAAGTGCAGAGATCACGACATGTCATAATCATGCCTTAGATCATCATCTGGCCTTACCACATCGGGAACGTTGTCGGAGCAAGCATTCTCGAGGTTTTCACTCTATCGACGGCTTGCCTCTTTCAGACGGCTGGTCACCAGACTAGGTTTTCACTGGCTGACGCCTTCCTGCTACGTCGTCCCCCTGAATGCATGCCTACGTTTGACAACCATGAGCCAAGATCAACAGACAGATAAAGCGCGAACGGTGATTGTGGTTGGCGCTGGTCCCGTGGGTTGTCTCGCGGCAATATCCCTAGCTAGGATGGGATGGAATGTTGACATTTATGAAGCACGGGCTGGTAGGTTTTAATTTGTGTCCTAGTTACCAACTGGTTCCAGCTCTTCCAGATTTACGGCTTCCCTCCTCCAGAGCCGCTGCCCAGCAGCGCTCGATTAACCTAGCAATATCATCTCGTGGAATCGCCGCCTTGCAGGCTGTTGATCCAGCCGCCACTGCCCGATTCTTACAGACCGTTATACCGATGCGTGGTCGGATGATTCACGACATTCTCGGAAATCAGCATAGCCAACAGTATGATAAGGATGGACAGGTGGGTAGATTCCCGCGTGTTGGCTGGAGTGTTGCGCCTCATTCGCGTGTCTGTCGGCTATGTACTAACGAACACCTTTGGGCGTTGTCTTCTTGCAGTGTATCAACTCCATAGATCGTGCCCTTCTCAACGAGGGCCTGCTTCAGGAGGCATCCGCCGTTCCGAATATCCGTTTGTTCTTCAACCACAAGGTTCTCTCCATCAATTTTGACAGTAGAGCAATGGTTATTCGGGATGCAAATTCAGAGACGGACGTCCGAGCAACTTTTCACTTGTGCATAGGCGCAGATGGCAGTTATTCCGTTGTCCGCCGCCAATTAATGAGGGTCGTAAGGTGCGCCAGTCCGCTTCTTGAGTGGGGTTCCAGGGGCGTTGACTCGAGGCATTTAGAATGAATTTCCAGCAGGAATATATTCCGCATGAATACATTGAACTTAAAATGCCGGCAGGCTGTGACGAGCATGGTCAGCCTGTATTCTTGCTTGATCCGAATCACCTCCACATTTGGCCTCGCCATTCATTCATGCTCATTGCGCTCCCAAACAAAGTAAATGCTTGTTGTTTCGTTTTTTTCTATTAGCAGCTCACTCTATTTCAAGGACAAGTCTTTCACATGCACCCTGTTCGCCCCCACTGTCGAGCTTGATCGCTTGATTAGTCGCGAATCGATTTTATCGTGGTTCAGGACCAACTTTCCGGATGCCCTCCTCCTACTTGGAGAAGACAAGTTACTTAACGATTTCGCCAAGAATCCCAGGAGCCCGCTTATAAGTCTCAAGGTACACCTTACTTGAACATGTTCGCGGTTAGGGATCTCAAAGATCCAATTCCTATTAGGCAACGCCGTATCATTACAAAGATAGGTGTGTTATATTGGGTGACGCTGCCCATTCCATGGTGCCCTTTTATGGACAAGGTCTCAACTGTGGCCTGGAGGATGTTCGAGTTTTCCGGACACTGCTTCTACAAGAGGGTGTGGCTCCTTGCAGCCCATCAACCCAATTAGGAGAGCAAGAACTCACGGACACGAGGCTATTCAATGCCCTGTCGAAGTACACTGAAACAAGGCACGAAGATCTTGTCGCTATTTGTGAGCTCGCCATGGATAATTAGTAAGTTCATCACCCGTTACTATGGCCTCCACTTATTCTTATTGTTCAACACTGCAGTATTGAAATGCGGCATTCCGTGACAACACCCATATACCTCTTCAAGAAAGCTCTCGACGATTTGTTGTATACGTTCACTTCTAGAAAGGGTTCCTTTACTCTTGTCACGCGGTCATTAGCAACCGTCCCGTTCCCGTCTCCTAACCCCGCAGGATGGCTCCCGCTCTACACAATGGTCACCTTCCGTCCAGACATTAGCTACGCGACAGCTCGGAAGAAGGCGGTGAAGCAATCCGCCCTACTTTCTCTCGCTGGGCACCTCGGCACCGTTGTTCTTGTTGCTACCGCGCTCGGTGTTACGTTCCATGCTGCACATTGGCTGCGGAGGTGTTTCTGACGTGTCAACCTTGTAGACCCCGTGGTTGCTTATTGCTCCATAACTCCCTCGGTCTACGGAGAAATGACGATGACAATTTCATGGGGTCAATTAGAACTTTCTCCTGTATGATCTAGCTATTGAACGGTGATTAATTTGGGACGGCGTTACATGAGGACATCCGGCAGAGTTGACGAGTGACACATGCTTCTGAAAGGAATCTGGATGGTGGCTACTATCAAAGCAGTTGTTCATAGGGATGAGAATAAGCAGGTGCATGAGTACAGCTGGCCGGAACGCCCATCAATATAGACCACAAGATATCCCTTGAATGTGCGATTATATAATCTATGTAAGCTCCTAGAAACACAGAAAGCAGAGTCAATGGTCGTGCTTTGTCGTAAAGATCTGGTATACAAGAAAGCAAGAAATGCAACATAATGGAAAACGATGAAAGATGCAAGGGAACGAATGGAATGGGCGAGCTAAGTCTTCTTCGGAGGCCGGCCTCGTTTCTTCTTTACGCTCGATTCAGCCGAACCATCAGCAGCAGCAGATGTGGTCGCTGTAGCAGCTTCTTGTGATTTCTGCTCTTTACGCGGGCGGCCACGTCTCCGCTTCGCAGGCGGCTCCTCAGCACCCGAATCGTCCGGTTTCTTTTCCTGTACAGGAAACCGTCAGTCAAGAATTGAGGAACGGGGGAGGTTAGTAAGATATACCTTGGGTGGTCTCCCCCTTTTCTTCTTTACGGGCGTCCCCTCCGATGGACCCGTGGTAGCAGATGCAGCCCCTGGTTTCTTGTTTTTACTGCCTTTGGGGCGACCGCGCCCCCTTTTGGGATGCGGTTGCACATCTTTGGGTGTCGTAGCGGCTAACCGAGGGACCCATAAATTATGAAAAATCGATACACGCGGGAGGAGTCAGGTGCTGAGCGGACCAAATGACCAGAGCTCACCCTCTAGCTCCTCTGCATTTGGCTGATCATTTTCTTCGATATCTTCGTCATATCTGTCCGCTGGGTCGTCTTGCTGTGGTGAGGCGGACATGGGTGAATGTTGGGAGAATAATGATCACGGAAGCTTGACGATGACGGGTCGCAGGCGGGGGACGTCCGCGTCGAGGAGAGAGGAAAAGCGGGGAAAGGGTGAAGCCCTCGTTTTAACGGAATATTATCCCCCTACCGAATATAGTTGGAACTGTTTCTCTCGCGTGGAATTCTGGCGAAAACTAGGATTTATTATTATCGTCGGGCAATCTGCTGTTCACAGATTTTAACCCCTGATATTCGGGGGCATAAGTACGTAATTGTGCCACCGAGGCAAGCTAGGGAATTCATTTCTGTCCATTTTGCATCACTCTCGGGCGGGTCGACACCGTCTGGCAGCAACCCAGGGCCTGGTCAACGTCAACAGTGGAGACAGGTCCTCTCGCGTTATTAAGGTGCGGGAAAGGTCCTATTTCAGCCTCAAAATCGCTCAAACGATCACACGAATCCACGCCAGCAGCAATCTCCTTCAGGCCGCCGATCGGCGATTGGCGATTGCATGGCGTCCTCGCGAAAACCTTATGTGAACAATGTCTGCGTGCGCAGAAAGTGTGCCAAGCGGTCAGATAATCAGCAACCTATGGTATATCGTCCGGAGGAGCTCTCAGGCTGCTGGAAGGACCTTTTATATATTTATTTTCTGATTATGGCCGCGTCTGGCCCGGGCCGCGGAGTGGGCCTGCTTTAGTCGGCGATAAAATTAGCCCGCTTCCCACGGTATGAGTGGCGGACGTGGAATATGTTTCTGGTTGGCACTGCACATTACTGCTCTTCCGAATGAGACACTCGACCCTCGCCGCACTCGCTATTTCGCCCATCGCGCTCTCCCGAGCGCGATTACTGTACTCTGGCCCTGAAGATCTCTATGCATTTCCAAAATATCGCGTCACCTTTCTCAATGACTTCCCCGTCGTGAATAAAACTGCACAACGCTGGATCCAGGATGGTTTGCGAGGCGGCGAGCAGGAGTTCCTTGGCGAGTCATGGGACTCACCTGCGTGGTACTCTAAGTCCGGCATGAAAGAAATAGGTACTTCTGAAACCGGGACCTTCCACGAAGCACCTAATGTCTGTACGTTCGACGTCTATTCACGGGCTCACCCAGCTGACGTTACTAGTGCAGCCAGAGACCTTTGACTATTCTCTCCAGCACATGAAAATGGGCCCAGACAACGAGTTCCTTTGCCTCATTCCTCCCGCACGTGACACAGGCACTACAACAGAAGACTTTGATGGTGACGCAACACTTCGGAATAGTTGGTCGCTGCTTCAACCTTTATCCGGAAAATGTCTTTATGTGCGATCGTCGTATCTGGAGCCGCGGCCGATTTCTGATTTGGCCCGTTAGCATCGACAAACGTGGTTCACGTATTCCTACTGTCACAACTTGGAAATTAGACAATTTAAAGAGCTCATTCCCACGCAGCAGCCCACAGGTAACACATGTTTTGATCTATACTTGGTGTACTTGAATAACACCATATAACCAGGGCCATACGAGCCTGTTGAGGATCCACAGGCAGGTTTCCACGATCTCTTTGAAGATACATTCTAAGATCTGTTCAGTGGGAAGCATTTACGCTGGGTCGTTCCCCGGTCGCACCAGACAGGGGTGCCGATGTGGTCGTCGCTGATCAACTTCCTCGTGCTGCAAATTTGGAAGTTGCACACGGTCCAGGTTCTCGTTACCTTGTACAGCGATGGGGCGATGGCACATTTTGTGATAAAACTGGGAGGCCTCGTGAAGTCGAAGTTCAGGCAAGTTGTATATCTGTTCGACACCCAACAATTGTCTGATCGATTGTTATCAGTTCCACTGTTCGATGACGATGACCGACTCTATACTTCTCGTACGAGAAGCGAAAACATGTTCCTATGTACTTGTGGTACAGACCCCGCGCTTGTGTGGTGAACCTGGGTTCAGGTCCCGCCTAGAAACTCGCGACGAGTCACTCGTCCGCTGCCGGCAAATCATCGACCCAACGTCCGACCATACCTCTCCCTCCGAATCAACGCAGCTTGAACAGAGACAAACAGGCGAGCGAGTGAATCTGAATGAGTCCGACCACCCTCTCCATCTTCTTAATCGCCAATCTCGTTTCATTATACCTACCCCGGCGCCACTTCAGAGTTCGCTAGAGTCAAGTTCCGGTGATGAAGGTGATGAGAAATGGGACGACTTTTGGAAACGGGCCGTAGAAGCTTTGATGAAATCGCCCGAAATTCAAGGGCTCGGCGGCAACAACCCACAAGTCTTCCTCGATCGTGGCGAAAATGGTGAAATAGTCATCGAGATTCTGGAGGAAATACCGATTGATGGTAATGGGGATGGAAGGGTACATGGTGATGTAACTGCTGAGGAGTATGCACGTTTAACAGACGTGCTGCGAAATGCAGTATTCGAGATGAAACGTAGTGGAGAAACTGAGCGGGAAGGCAATCAGGAAGAAGGTGAAGAGGACGAGTCCCGTGACAAAAGAGATGAGTTGTAATTTGGGTTGACTCTATTGTCTGTTTCGGTCTGACGGCCTGAATGCTATCTATGCCTGTCAAATCCCTTCCAGACCTTCAGGGAGGGTACGAGCAAGCTTCGAGCAAGGCGAGGGGAACTTTATTCATATCCGTGTCATAAAGCTAGGTGGATTAAATTTACTGCGTCACTAATCAGGCCAGTGTGTAGATACGGCGTTTTTTCTTGAGCAAGACTTTGACCAGTCCTAATTCCCGCACAAGCCATCACAAACTGATGAATTTTTTGCAGACCCTTGAACCGGAATACAGTGAAATCATTTTTATGCATGAGCAATTTTTTTTAGCTTCACGCTTGAAGTGGTTCCCTTCCTATCTGGTCGCTCCGCTTTGTGCCTAGACCATTGGGTGGGCGCAGCTTGGAGGCACAGAGGTTGTATTTCCTGCGGGTACACCCAAGAGCCGTTCTATCTACCAACAAAATGCACCGAAACGTCTGACATCCAAGTCGTCCCGTCTGCATCAGTGCATTATCACGATTTCTTGAACTTTACCTCGTTTTCCGAACGTCCGTTCACATACATGCACCCCTCATCGTCCAATATTATGGAACGCGGTGCAAATACATCGGTGTCGCAGTGCAGCATAGAAGAATGTCAAGTTCATCCACCTTTTCTGTGCTTCTGTGGCGGCTCAGGGGTCCTCTCGAAGTCCTGGTCATCGATAATGGCGCGCCTATCACCCAATACTTGCGGTCCCATCGTCTCTCCCATCTTCCATCCGTTGTCTTCGATTCATGGACCGTGCCCCATTGATAAATTTCTTTAGCCAGACCTTTTATCGCTGCGAGTGCGTAATTCCCATTGCTAAGTCACCTTTTATTTGACTATTTAGTGCTTATTATTCGTTGACAAGCATTCGTTTCGTTCCTCTGCCCGAGCCGCTCGCTCCGTCATCCGTCCAACCCGTAGCCATGTCTTCATCCTCACCTTATGCCTCGTTTGCCGAGGAATCTGTCTTCCGCTTGCAGTTCATGGTGCCGACCCACCAAAAATCAACCGGGAGACATCTAGATCCGCTTGGGAGAATGACTCCTTGGTTATCTTGTTGACATTTACGCCCTTATTTCCGCATATTGGCCTAATTGATTTCCCCCGAAGCACGTAGACAGCAACCCGATCCCTCCCACAGTGTGACACGAACGCGAACACAAGTGTTTTCGAGGATACTGCGCCGCCACCCTTTTTCCAGCTGGCCGTTTGCTTCAAAAAATCACTTCGTTTATCTCACGTTCTGGCGTGCTACGCACTGCCTCGCGCATGCCAACCACGGTCGTCCGCCGTTGAGGAAATATTCTCAGATAAAGTTTTATTGCCTAATTATTTAATGATATGGAATCAGCGTTGACCATGTGTCTTGGGTCGTATTCAGATGACATTTTTCATGTTGGATTGGTGCGACAAACGTTCGCCAGCCTGGCTGTGATAGCGATAGCCAATTGCCAATTTACCGCTAGCTTGGGACATTTCCTTCCTGGATGACCCACCGTGCATGAGGTGGGTCACTGTCGAGTCGAGATTGGACGGTTCTCTGGTGTTTGAATTTTAATGCTGACATGGTCTGTTCATTAGTTGCCGTCTCACGTTTTGTCAAGCATTCTTTCGCAGAAGTGAGGTGGTGTGCTGCGGTAGGTTCCGTCCTTCTCGCGTCGATGTACTGCCTGCAATATTCCTCGCAAGAACCGCGAGGGTAACTCTAAACCCTGGGCCATGCCTATGCGGGCTTGGGATGGGATGGGGTGGATGTTGATAGTCGTGGATTCTGCGTTGAAGTCGGCGGTGGACGGTGCCCAATTGCTGACACTCACACTAACCCCTCTGATTAAATCGTGGGTTTTCTTGTATGTTTCCTGCAGAATACATTTATATCCAGCCACAGGGGCCAGTGACAGCACGAGGAATTTGATTCCGTGCGTGCCTTCGGGGTAAATCGGGTGTCTGTCAGATTTCGTGATTCGACCTGCGATCCTAAATAGACATAACTCGAAGAGGGTGCATGGCCATGCTGTTTCAGCGCGGAATGACCCCATGGACATTCCTTCAAAGTCAGCGTCGTCACATCTTTTCTTGGGTGCGGCTCAATGCTCAGGCCGCTCAGGAATAGATGAACTCGGTCGTCGTTGGATGAACGAACTCGATCCATAATCGCTTAAGGAATGGTGAACTGAGACAAGGCAGTTGATGTGTACTAGATCGGTCGTGGATTTGACGAGAGTGGTCGTGAGAGCTTCGGGATTGTGGCCGAAAAACGTGTACCGTGCGTGTTGTAGAGGCTGGTAGGTACGTTCTTGCATTGGTCGACGAGTCACCTCGGTGGTTCAAATCCGATGCAGCGTTCCCCTTTCCTAACGGCACTTTGGCTAGCTCCGATCTTCCGATTTAGCTGCGCGGTAGCCGCGTCACTGGGTCCAGCTGTTCTCCCCGTATCTATGGCAACGTGCTGCAAACACCGTAGCTCAGTTGGCAGTTTCCATGCTCTGCCGAGCCTCCCCAATGTTCATCCAATTTTCGCCTCTTATACATTTGGGATCTCAATGGTATACTAGTCTGAATCCCGGCGCTGGCAGTACATGATGACTACATGACATGCCGATTCAAACCTGATGCATGATTGCCTGACACCTTGGCATACAATCCTGCGTTGGAAGGCATGCAAGGTGGTCAAGTTTACGGTATATCAAGTATATGGCCCTGGTTGTCCTTGTTGGTGACTATCGAACGTAACTGCCGTCACTGCGTTCTGTGTCTCAAGACAAGCCATCGATGGCACTTGGCTCAACCGAGGTGAAAAAGTCCGTCCATTTTCTCGAGGGAAACCTGATCCAGTCAGCTGAGCCTATCTACTAAGTATCATGGAAGCCCACAAGCGTGCCTCGATACATTCGAGGTCCACAATTATGTCGGTGTTCCTGCGTCTTCCTTTTCGGAAGATCAGACTCTGCGTCAGTCCGCCGTGAAACCAGTTAACCTCGCTCAGGATGTCGAACCGACTCATGCACAATGGTGTACTAGGCAACTACAGTACACTAATGAATTTCACAATGCATGGTATTGGTCGCCTTACCTTGTCATCTATTATGAGGCTGGCATCTGGTGGTAGGGAAGCATCAACAATAACGTCCTGTAAGCTTGCGACATTTCCGGAGCCACTTGTCCGTTCACCGAGTCAGCGCCTATGACGTGCACGTACATTCCATATTCGATTCGCTTCTTCCTATCCCGTTCTCTACCGAGCTGCTACAGTCGTTACCGCAGAACGTGGGTGCTCTAGATGCGGCCATGCTGTAGCACTTCCCACTCTATCGCCTTCAAATGTTGATGGTTGCGTACGCTACACCCCATCGGCTGGGGTTCGCTAACGACCTGTTTAGCGACACACCCACCCAGACGTGGAACCATGTGCAGATCCCGCGATGCGCACGTGCATTTCACTCTCGTCAGCACGTATCTTATCGCCTTTCGTTCTCCCTATCCGATGGTGGCTCTCATGCTGGTCCTTGTGCAGAAATCTGACACTGATGTAATTCACTCGTGAGCATTCATTTGGGTTGGAAATACCCCCAAATCAATGGCGCTCAGATTGCAACACTATGTCGCAACTTTTTGGCGGGCATGGTTAATCATGTGCATGCATTATAAGGTGCACCTTTTCCATGTCTCATTATAAGCCATAATCATCAGGAGCAGTCCATATCATCATGGCATGACAACCAACATCACGTCATCATTATGTGCTGGTTAGTCTTACCAAAGGCTGTACCCACTGATAATGTGCCATGATATTTCCATGCCTTATTATCTAAAAAGTTAATGGGCAACAGGTGGGAAAGGGGGATGAACCAGCCATGGCTGATGTGTATGTCAGGGGTTTTGATAATGTTGCAGTCAGTTGGGTGTGTCAAGTGCATCAGGTGCAGGTGGGATGTTGGATGCATCGAGTACTGCATATTTTGCCATGTGTATTTTCTTTTTGGCCACAAGGTTCAAACTCAGTAGCAGGACCATTGTCCATTCAGTTGTTTGTCAGCACAGCCACCTTACCTCTTGTTCAAACTCAGCCATTTGTCCATTCAAGTTGACAATTCCTTCACCTTGCACTCTCACCACCAATCTACATAACCACATCATAAATTTACTGAAAAATCATCAAAAAATTAGGAAAATATATTCAAGTAGGTATTTGACTATTATACCCACTCTCTGTGACTGATTCCATTCTGAACTTGATCTGATGACTTGATCTAATAACAGATTATATCATCTCTGTGTGGTCTGAGGCTGTTCTCTTACTCATATTAATCAAGTGAGTTTTCCTAATATAAAATTCAAATAATGACCACAAATTTTCATCAGATAGGAGAGGTTTCTATCCTTCCTCTGTCTGATCTGAGGCTATCAGCCTCTGTTTTGACAGTCGCCCAGGCATCTATGCTTGGAGTCATATGTACTTACGTGTAGTTATATGGACCAGGATGATATGGTTGTCTGCCATCTTAAATAAGAATAACATTGCTCTTCCCATAGTGCATAAGGGGGCATATTAGCAGAGTGCTAGAGGCTGCTACATAAGACACATTGATAATGTCTACTGTTTGTGTGATTATAGTTATTGTCATGTCGTTATATCTCACATTATGAGATAGCTCAACACTAGGGTTATCCCATCCCTTTTACTCTTTTTACACAAAGAGAGAAATCCAAGGTGTAATTAGTTCAACACTGGATTTATCCCATCCTTTTTTCCTTTTTACACAAAAAGAGAAACTCAAGATGTAGTTACATCCACTTCCAATCTGTTTGCTGGCTTTCACACAGGTCAAATTTTTCTTGGGTTTTCTTTGGTCAAATATTTATAAAAAATGTGTGTATCTCAACTTCTTAGGTTACACTTTGTATCAACATTAATGGAAAATGTCAGGGCAACTCCTCCAACTTCTCCTGAATGAGCTTGGATTGCTGACCATCAGGCTGAACGTGACCAATGTGTTCTTGGCTCTTCTCCCTCCTGTCATCATTCTCCCTTTGCTGCTTCAATAGCTTCAAATATATCCAATGCTTTGATTGTAAGTGGCTATGGTTTTCAGAATATTTTATTCTTAATAAAAATTCAATGTTCAGAATCATCCTCCAGTGCCTGTACATCAATATCCTGGCATTCTACATTATCACATTGAACATCTTCATGTTCAGCAAATATGTCACTTGCACTCTCCGTCTCCACCTCCCATTCAACTCCAGCCTCCTCAACCATTACCTTCTTTTTTTGCTCTTCTGCCTGCTCCTCAACTACTATCTCCTGTATCTGCTTCTTTGCCTGCTCCTCTGCCAGTGTCTGTCGATCATTTTTTACCTTAGCTTTCATAACCTCAAAGAGTGGACTATACTGTGAGGTTGATGTAGAATTTTCATTCTGATTATTAAAGGCACCATCCTAGACATTCCAATTGTATCTTCACCTTCCATACTATCAATGTTCATGCTGGTCCTGTGCATTCATCTGTTATTCCATATTAGAATATTATCAATTTCCAGCATGAAGCTGATCAGCAAGCTCAGGCTGAAAGAGAACAGGCACACACTTTTTTTAGACAGTCATTCCAACAATTGCAACAAGTGGATTAGGAGGCTTCTTATGGCTACAGTTATAAAATCAACAATTGCTTCAGCAATTTTTACAACATCAGAGACAACTAGAATAGGAGCAGCAACAATAGCAATAGGCTTTGCTTCAGCAACAGTTGAAGTATTAAAGACATTTGGAGCAGCAGAGACTAGCTCAGCTTCAAAGGGAGATAGAGCATCAGAGACATTTGGAGCAGCAGAGACAAGCTCAGCTTCAAAGAGAATTGGAAATACAGACCCAACAGGAGCAGCAGCAGCAGATACAGACCCAACAGGAGCAGCAGCAGCAGATACAGACCCAACAGGAGCAGCAGCAGCAGATACAGACCCAACAGGAGCAGCAGCAGCAGATACAACTTCAATTGGAGCTGCAGAAACAATGGAAATTGGAGTAACAGTGCCTGGCTATGTTATAACAGCAGATGGAACACCAAATACAATTACAGGAGCATCAACAAGTATTACAAAAGCAGTAGAATCAGGAGCAAAGTGAAATTCAACAAGTACAATAGCTTTCTCAATCACTTCTTTCTTAGGCCATTGGTGAACATAGTCAGCATTCAGCTGAACAGTATGAGCAAGATCAACAGAGACAACAACAAAATAATACTCATCCTGATTCTTCTCCTTCATCACCATCATCATCACCATTACCTTCTTTTGGTCCTCCTTTACTTATATTTTTTCAAAGATCACCATCACTACCTGCTATTCCTACTTCTGCTTCATCACTTGGACCTTCTCCTATCCCACCTGCTGTAAGAATACCATTTTCAAGACCTCTTTTGCCTCCTTCAAATCTGGATTCAGATTTATCTGACTCCAGCTTCAATAACTTTGATGATTTTCAGGATAATAATGATCCACAGCCTCCTCTTTATGTTCCACCTGATGGTAGACCATATGCTAAATCTATCCTACCTCATTCTCTTGGTCCCATGGATGTTCAGTATTTCTACTACAGTGAGGTGCAAAACCGTTGCAATGTCTAACCTCAAACTGGGGCGCGAAGCGCCCCGCAATCACTTGTGGGAATTTCACTTTGCTTTGGTGGAAACAAATAAAGTACAAACCCTTAGCTACAACTTTGTCCCCAGGGTCATGTGATTTCGCTTACATACTGCAAAGATACATCCATTTCAAAACACCAATACCATTGCAACAGTTTTGCACCTTTTGCTTTCCAGGGTATATTAGTACTTGGTATAGCCTCCCTTTGCCTTGATAACTGCTTCAATCCTTCTAGGCATGCTCTCTATCAACTTCTGACACTCTTCAACTGCTATCCCCTCCCAATCAACCTGAACTCTCTCCCACAATTCATGAATTCCCTTAGGAGAGGAATCATGATCTGCTAGTCTTCTTTTGAGATAACCCCAGAGGTGCTCAATGGGATTGAGGTCAGGAGACTGTGCAGGCCATACCATAGTATGAAAATCCTGCTCCTGAAGCCAATCCTTCACCTTTTTGCAAGTATGTTTGGGGTCATTGTCCTGCTGAAAGATGATGTCAGGAGGATCAAGACCATAAAACTGCAAAGAATTGAGCAGTTCATCCTTCAAAATCTGAAGGTAAAGGTCCCCATCCATCCTACCATCAATCTTGGTAGCATAGCCAACTCCCTGCCAAGTCATACAGCCCCACATCATCAAAGAACCTCCTCCAAACTTCACTGTACCTTCCACCAGCCTATCACTTAGCCCTTCCCCTGCCTTTTTCCACACCCACTTGTGCCCATCTGACCCTAGGCGATTGATTTTGGTCTCATCAGACCATACTACCTTCTTCCAGTCCTCCAGAGTCCAATCTTTATGAGCATAAGCAAAGTCTCGACGAGCCCTACGATGCTTGGCTGAAAGGAGAGGCCGTTTGGACTTGACCACAGCTTTCATACCTGTCTTCCTCAACTGTCTGCGCACTGTGGAGGTAGAGAGAGGCTGGTTGACTATATTGGTGAGTGCCTTGGTCACCTGAACAGCATTCTCTGCCTTTCCAGAGGAGATAAGACGAACGGCATGCCGGATATTGGCAGAGGAAAGCTTGGATGGACGACCTCCAGTAACTTTTTGAAGCTCAGAACGCTCTTTGGAGCGTAATCTGGATATGGTAGACACATTAAGACCAGTAGTGGATGCAATAGAGTGAGCAGATTGGCCAGCATCAAGCATAGAGAGGATGGTTTGTTTTTGAGTAGAAGAGATGGTTCTCATGATGGTTGTGGTTGGAAACAAAGATGCGTGTGAACTATTTTAAACTCAGACATGCTTCTAATATGTGTATGTTTGTTTGTATGACCAAACATAACCAAATAACACTTGATTTCAATGTAATGAGCAAAGGGTGCAAAACTGTTGCAATAGTATTGATGTTTTGAAATGGATGTATCTTTGCAGTATGTAAGCGAAATCACATGACCCTGGGGACAAAGTTGTAGCTAAGGGTTTGTACTTTATTTGTTCCCACCAAAGCAAAGTGAAATTCCCACAAGTGATTGCGGGGCGCTTCGCGCCCCGGTTTGGGGTTAGACATTGCAACGGTTTTGCACCTCACTGTATTATACTTTACATTTCATGTCAGAAAAACTGTCCAACTCCAGTATATGAAATCTTCACTTTGAAATGTGCTGTTTTCAAGAACAAGTCAATCTATCTTTGGTATAAGAGTGGCCATGTGTTTTGCAAGAGCTGTTTGATGATCCTCATGATTATAGAGAGTTCAAAAAGAAAATACGCCAGTATAACAATACTCTTGCATTTACTTCTGAGGGCTCTGCCATGGACTATTCAAGGTTCTGGACCTGCATCCTTTTGCATTCATGGTGTACTCCACCATCTCATGGAAGCTCTTATATCACCTGATGGATTGAAAGCTTTCTATGCTCAGTTGTACATATATAATCCACAAGAAGCAACTGATAGGCATGTTCAATACAATCCTCAGTTGAATGGTCCCATTTTGTTGGATTTCTATAATACTTTCAGAGAAAGACATCCTTATGCCCCTTTTTACAAACAAGCCTATGAAATCATAAGAGTAAGTGGCTATTATTTATTTACAAATCAAATCAACTTACATATCACAATTATGTAATCCAGGCCAAACCTTCTGAGGAACACATTGATATATGTTGACCTGCACCAAATTGTTTGGATGCAGAATCATAGATATTCTATATGAGATGCTAGATATTTGATCCGAAATTTGAGTTTTCACTATATTTCCATGGTCCAAATGCTTAGCTAATTGAGGGACATATAGATCATAATGTCTAGTATTTACCTCTATTTTCCCTTATTTGTTCACTTACAGGTTGTGAAGAAATAAAATAATTTCTTCCAATATAGTTTTATTACTATCTACAAGTACATAGCAATCCATTTCTTTAATATCTCTTTTACCCTTAAGTACTTAGCCAAGTGTCAGAGAAGCAAATGGAGCATGTGACCTCAGTTGAAAATCACCTGATTCAGATCATGTGACCTTGTACAGTATGAGTCATAATGAGTTAAAGTGAGTCAAATAAGGACTTGCCAAAGTACTGCCCCTAGACTAGCAGAATGATCATGTGACCTTGCACAGCATGAGTCATTGCCAAGCCAAAGACTATTTTTAGCTCATTGCCAGTTACTTTCTGACAGGGTAAGTCAGTATGAGTTCTATTTTGGCACAGCTACCTTGGAACCAAAGGTAGCACAGCCACATGTAAATTACTATATAAGGAGTGTGATTCAGCCCCATTTGGACAGTTTTCTCTTTTAGGAAATAGTTTCTACTTTAGAAGAACTCAATCAACAAGTGCTCACAAGTACACCCTTCTATAAACAGATAATAAGGCTACAGTATGTAGAGTAATTCCCATGCTATAAATAAAGCTACTTAGATCCATAGTTAGGAGTATACTGAATCCCTTAGGATAAGGGACAGTTAGGACACCTTTAGGGAGAAAATTCCAGAGTGGACAACTAAAGGGAATAGATTCCCAGCTAGTAAGGCAACCTAATAGTTCAATAGCACCTTGGGAAAGAGTTTTAGAAGAGCATTTAAGCTGATTGTCAGCTCCTTAGTGCATAATAGAATCAGTTTCAAATAAACTATTCTATGTATCTAAGTGACATGTGTGAATTGCTAGCAAGAGTTAAGCATATCAAGTTTATCTACCCAATTGAGCTTACCTAACCAATTAGGAGCCTATTGGAAGTTATTTGAGAGCACATCTTAGGGAAGTAACTCTAGTCACAATGAGCTACCCTTTTAGCAACCTGAGAGTTGTCTTAACCACTTCTAACAAGTCAACAGTACATTCAGTACATCATCATTATTGAAACCCAGACCATTAATAGTATTACTGGTGCAATCCCCCTCAACCTTGTTGAAGATTGATGAACAAACCACATACCTGATAGTCAACTCCTTTCTACAAGTTGGTACTTGTTTTTAGTAGCAATTTGTCCAGGGAAGAGTACTTTCTTTATCTTGCTTTAGGTTTACTATCTGTAGAGATATGATTAGTTGTCTGGTGAGCATTTATTAGCATTTCTACTGATCTTATCTAGAAAGAAGATACATAACTAGAGCCCACTGTGAGAGATCCAGTAATATACTATTACATCACAACAAGTCCCACTGGGAATAACACAACATTTACCCCTAATTACACTACAAGACACTATGAACCATGGTAGGCACAGGAGCCACACCTACCATACTACCCAGCCACAGAAACTGAGATGTTTCTGACAAGCTTAAAGGACACTACTTTAAAGTCAGAGGCTTTTTATGACAATATGAGCAACTACTTACTCAATACAATATGACTACTAACAAAGACAAATGTGAAGGGATTACCAACTACTGTAGCACTCAAGCTGGTCAACTAATTGAATCCTTCAATGAATACAAGAACAATGATTGGAATGAGTTGAGAGCAAAGATTCTCCATCTTTATGATGCTGAGCAAGTAGATGCTCAGTACAGAAAGAGTAACCTTAGGAAGCTCACTCAGAAATATGCCAAGAAAAGCCTAGACAAGATGTCACAATGGAAGGCCTACGAGTGCAAATTTACAGTAGTTGCACAATGGCTGAAGGCCACAAAAGTGATCCAAGATAAAGAATACTACACCTACTTTTGGAAAGGAATCTCTAAGCACATGCAGGAGAAGATACAAATACATCTGCTGGCTGGTAACACTGGCAGAGTAGATATGAGCAAGCCCTTTCAGCTTAGTGAAGTTAGTCAAGTCATAAATCAGCTACTATATTGATATAAGTTTGATGAAGATGGAACAGATTTTGACACAGAGAGCTCCTTTGAAGAGAGTAGCATCAACTTAGACACCATCACAGACTTATGTGATGATAGTTCAGATGATGAGTCTAGTGACAACAAATGTCAAAGAAGAAAGAGAAGGTCTTCTAAAAAACACAAGGATAAGGGGACAAGGAAGACCACTGAGAAGCTGCTGAAAAAGAAGCCAGAGAAGAAGAAGGAACTCAAGAATCCTCCAGATGAAGTAGACACACTCATAAATCATATGAGTAACTTAAGCTCAATAACCCAGCTTATGCATGAGCTTATGTACATCAAGGCACTTAAGATAGAGCCTTTGGTAGCAGACATATTGGAGAAACCCAGATTAAAGTCTACTGCATAAAAAGAAACTCCTAGTATTACACACAATGGGAATAATACAAGGGAGGTACTACAGAGGACTACTAATGAAGGAAATTGGCTCCTACCTAATACCCATCTACCCTTTAAATGCTTTAGATGTAACAGTCATGAACATTGCCTAAGTGATTGTCCCCATGTCCTAGAGTTAATAGACTGTGGAGAATGAGGAATGGTGAACTTACTATGAAGTCAAGGCCTGTTTGATAGGCGAGTGGATGAATCAATAATAGAAAGCTATCATAGGATGATTGAGCAGTGTATGTGGAATGACAAATGGGCACAGATGAACCTAATTATGATGGACTGTGATATCTTGAAGTACAGATCATCGAACTATATTATATCAGAAATATCAGTCAGTGATTGAGAAGATTTAGAAGATGAGGAATAATTGTTTGTACCTTATCTACTAATGGACAAGGACGACAAGGACAAAGCTGATGAGATATTGCAAAGCTATAGTGTCATGTGATTTCAGCACAAGGCCAAGACTGCCCAAAAGGAAATAATAGACAGAGTATATTTACCTCCCAAGAAATTGGGAGATGACCAGCATCAAAATAAGGTGGTGATTAAGGACTCATCTGAGACCAAGAATGGTGATGACCTGCACCAAACTGTTTGGATGCGGATACATAGTTATTGTATATGTGATGTTAGACATTTGACCCGAGATTTGAGTTTTTACTATATTCCCACGGTCCAAATGCTTAGCTAATTGAGGGACATATGGACCATATTGTCTAGTATGTATCCCTATTTTTTTCTTATTTGTTCATTCACATGTTGTGGAGAAACAAAATGATTTCTCCCAACATACTTTTATTACTACCTACAACTACTTAGCAAACCATTTTCTTAATATCTCTTTTATCCTTGAGTACTTAGCCAAGTGTCAGAGAAGAAATTGGAGCATGTGACCTCAGTTGCGAATCACCTGACTCAGATCATGTGACCTTGCACAGCATGAGTCATAATGAGTCAATATGAGTCAAAGTGAGTCAGATGAGGACTAGCCAAAGCACTGCCCCTAGACTAGCAGAATGATCATGTGACCTGCACAGCATGAGTCATAATGAGTCATAATGAGTCGGCATGAGTCAGTATGAGTCATTGCCAAGCCAAAGGCTATTTTTAGCTCATTGCAAGTCATTTTCTGACAGGTTGAGTCAAAGTGAGTCAGTATGAGTCAGTATGAGTCATATCTTGGCACAGCCACCTCGGAACCGAAGGTAGCACAGCCACATGTAAACTACTATATAAGGAGCGCGATTCAGCCCCATTTGGCAGGTTCCCTCTTTTAGGAAAAAGGTTCCTACTTGAGTAAATCTCAACCAACGAGTGCTCACAAGTGCACCCCTCTACAAACAAACAGTGAGGCTGTGTAGAGTAATTCCCACGCTATAAATAGAACTACTTAGACCCAAGTTAGGAGTATACTGTATCCCTTAGGATAGGGACAGTTAGGACACCTTTAGGGAGAAAACCCCAGAGCGGGCAACTAAAGGGAATAGATCCCCAGCTAGTAGGGAGACCTAATAGTTCATTAGTACCCTGGGAAAGGGTCGAGTCGAGCACATTTAAGCTGATTGCCAACTCCTTAGTACATAATAGATTCAGTTTAGGAAAAGCTGTTCTGTGTGACTAAGTGACGTGTGTGAATCAGTAAGCGAAAGTGAAGCATATTTACGCTACCTACCCAATTGAGCATTCCTAATCGACTGGAGCTAATTGGCATCTTAGGGAAGTAACCCTAGTCACTACAGAGTACCCTTCTAGCAACCCAAGAAGTTGTCTAGACCATTCCCCCAACTATCCAGTGTACAATTTGTACACCACCCCAGCTGAAATCCAGACCCTCAACAGTTTGCTGAACCCCCAATCACCCTCAACCTTGTTGACGATTGATGAACAAACCACGTGCCTGATAGTCAACCCCTTTCTACGAGATTGATATTTATTTCTAGTACCAAGTTGACCAGGGAAGAGTACTCTCTTCACCTCGCTAAAGGTTTACTACCCGTGGAGATAAGATTGGTTGTCTGGTAAGCGTTTTCTTAGCGTTTCTACTGATCTTATCTAGAAGAAGACAGCGATGCTCGAGAAACACTGTGCTGTCTTCTTTCTAGATAAGATCAGTAGGAATGCTAATAAATGCTTATCAGACAACTAATCTTATCTCCACAGATAGTAAACCTTAAGTGAGGTGAAGAGAGTACTCTTTTCTGGACAAATTGCTACTAAAAACAAGTATCAACTTGTAAAAAGGGGTTGACTATCAGGTATGTGGTTTGTTTGTCAATCTTTGATGAGGTTAAGGGGGATTGCACTAGTA
The DNA here is from genome assembly GCA_025782845.1 of Boletus coccyginus. Taxonomy (NCBI): domain Eukaryota; kingdom Fungi; phylum Basidiomycota; class Agaricomycetes; order Boletales; family Boletaceae; genus Boletus; species Boletus coccyginus. The sequence goes on along the minus strand of JAHZSR010000232.1, from coordinate 1,003 downwards.
ATACTAATAATGATCTGGGTCTTAGTAATGGTGGTGTACTGAATGTACTGTGGATTGTTAGGAAATGGTCTAGACAATTTTTAGGTTGCTAGAAGGGTAATTCATTGTGACTAGGGTCATTTCCCTAAGATGTACTCTCAATTGGCTTTCAATAGGCTCCTAATTGGTTAGGTAAGCTCAATTGAGTAGGTAGACTTTTTGATATGCTTGACTCTTGCTAATGACTCACACACATCACTTAGATACATAGAATAGCTTATTTGAAACTGATTCTATTATGCACTAAGGAGTTGGCAATCAGCTTAAATGCTTGACTAAAATCCTTTCCCAATGGTGCTATTGAACTATTAGGTCATCCTACTAGTTGGAAATCTATTCCTTTTGGTTGTCCACTCTGGGGTTTTCTCCCTAAAGGTGTCCTAACTGTCTTTTATCCTAAGGGATTCAGTATACTCCTAACTATGGGTCTAAGTAGCTCTATTTATAGCATGGGAACTACTCTACACAACCTCACTGTCTGTTTGTAGAGGGGTATACTTATGAGCACTTATGTATTGGTTGAGTTCATTAAAATAGAAATTATTTTCCTAAAAGAGAGAACTTCTTAAATCAGGCTGAATTGTGCTCCTTATATAGTAATTTACATGTGGCTGTGCTAACTTCAGTTCCAAGATAACTATGCCAAAATAGGACTCATACTGACTCATATTGATTCACTTTGACTCACTCTATCAGAAAATAACTAGCAATAAGCTAAAAATAGCCTTTGGCTTGGAAATGACTCATGTTGACTCATCATGACTCATGCTGTGCAAGGTCACATGATCATTCTGCTGATCTAGGGGCAGTACTTTGACTAGTCCTCATTTAACTTGCTTTGACTCATTATAACTTATTATGACTCATGCTGTGCAAGGTCACATGCTCCATTTGCTTCTCTGACACTCAGCTAAGTACTTAAGGGTAAAAGAGATATTAAAGCAATAGTTTGCTATGTACTTGT
>JAHZSR010000231.1:0-26198 GCA_025782845.1 Boletus coccyginus | reverse complement strand
TGAGGGTTGTTGACTGGTTGTACCCAATGCAGTGAAAAGTGGGTATGTTTTGCATAAGTATGCTATATATGGCCCAAGTGATTGCAAAACCATTGCATTGCTTACAAGCATAGTGAGAAATTTGAAATATCTGAGCCCTAGTTGGGGATGGTAGTGGTAATGGATTGGCAGCCTGCATGGAGTATGGAGTATGTGGTAAGGATGAGAATTTGAAAAGCAGCTTATAAATAGTGAAGCAGAAAAACAGAGTTCACATTTGTAGGAACAGCAATTCAAGTGTCAGACCAAGGGGATAAAAGCATGCAGCATAACAACAACCTTTTTTCATTCTTTACCCACTGTCCCATTTCATTTGCCAATATCTTAATGACCACATCAAAGCAAAGCAAATTTACATCCTGGTCAAATTATACTTGCCTCACAGATTTAAAGATGTACCTCTAAACAGAATAAGCTGATAAAAAGGCTCTCTGGCAGGTCAAAGGCCTGGTCAACCACTGTTTAGAAAGCCTGTGAACATATTAGTATGATGGAAGCTGATACATATAGCTGCTAGGCAAACATAGGATAGCACAAGGATAGGACAGCCAGTCAGACCATGACCATGACATCCTGTGACAAAGGCCTCAGGGCCAGTATTGAGAACTACAGAGCATAAGTTGAGATATACTTTGAACATACTTCAGCAGCTTGATGACTTACTTTTTGTGATTCCATGCAGCTTTGAGTCTTGATTCCAGCAAGAACACCAATGACCAGAAAGCCAAACCATGACCACACCTTGTGACAAAGGCTCAGGGCCAGTATTTCAGAGGACTACAGAATGCAAGTCGCCATACACTTGCATACTTTGAAAGCTTGATGACTTACTTTGTCATTTTGTGCAGCTCTTAAAGGTGCAATAAAGCAAGTTACAAGCAGAGCATCATCAACTCAGTAATGGTGGAAGCCACATTGCCAGTACATGTAGTAGTAAGATGTGAGAAAAATGCTAGTAGCATGTATGTTCCCCCACCCTTACTATCAAATGTTGTTATTTACTAAATCCACTTTACACTTCATTAACTTGAAATCTATTTTCAGTAGTAAAGATGCTGAAAAAGGACAAATCAAAACTGGAACAAAGCCATAATGTCAGCCACAGTCAAAAAACAGCCAGGTCCCTATGTCTCACTGCATAAAAACCAGTATATCTATTCTCGCCAAAGGACTCCAATACTAAGACATGAAGGCCAAGTGAAGTCTTTTTAGGCTTGAATCTCCAACTTCCTCTAAAAACCAAGACTATGTTATGAATGGGTTGTGGGGCACAAGTCCAGCCGCTTAGATAAGCAATTTATTGTCATTCTTTATCATCATTGTACAAGCTTACACTGTCTACTAGGATCAGATAGTAGTCATTAATAATGAATATAGATAATGTCAAAGGCATGGGCATAGTCAAGAAAGCTAACATGTTCAGTCCATCAGCAGCAATCAACTTGAAATGGAAGTAAGGAAGTTCAGAAGGAGATGATGAACATAGTACCTCCAATGAAAACACAAGTGAAGCAGAGAGCAAGATGGTTGGGGGGTTGAGCAAGAGCACAGCCAAGTCACAAGCAAGGTTGAGTGTTAATTATTATCTTATTGTGTTTTATCGCACTAATTCTTCATATAGACATCTGTCACTACCATCAATGCTAATAAGTGCCACAGACCAACAATAGAAGTCAAGCATGCATGTCATATGCCAGGTCCTACAGTCACCAAGGTCTTCCATAACTCCATCAACAACTTCCAATGTGGTATTGTTACAATTTCTTCTTTCTTCTTCTTGAACCCTTTCTTTCTTGAACATTCCCTCATGTTCTATGATGTTCCATCATGTTCTCCTGCTTTCTATTACATTCCATGCTTATCTCACTTCTTTTACTTCATTACCTTCTTCTCTTATCTTTGTCTCACTCTCATACTTCTTAAATGTTCCAAAACCTTCCTTGACTTTCTATTTGCTTAGTCATCTTGTCCCTCAGACTATATATAAATCCAACATCTCTACCATGTATCCCTAAGTTAGACCTCCTTAGAAATACATCTACCTTCATCCCTTGAATCACTCTCTAAGTCATCATCTTACTTTTGAGTGGATGCTTTACTCTTTGAACCTTCAACTCAGTCTCAACAAAGACTGAACCTTTGACCCTATGAAAGACTAAGGCTATGTTTGGCCCTACCCAAACCAACCGTAACAAAAGGTCTAACTTTGATCTCATGACTATCATCACCATAGCTTGTCACTATTTCCCAATGAACCCCTTTGACCTCCACTTGGTTCAGATACCAATCCAACCAGGAAGAAACCTTTGACGGTTCTACCTCTAAGGAGAGAACTCCTACTTTAAACTCTGATACTGCTGACCTTCCATTCTTCTCCCTAGAAAAAAAACAAAAGACCTTGACCTTGCCCATCAAACCTCTGCTGCCCTAGTTTACCTCATCCTCCCACCCCTTCCTCGCCACTAACCAATCTCAGACAACCAGTCTTCCCTCAATCCCACCAAATCCTTTTCCCCCTTCCAGACCACCACCCCTGCCATGCAGCACAACCTACTGAACTTCACATTGGCACCCCGAATACTTCAATGGATCCTATGACATCACCATTCAATGGCTTTACTCCGTCCAGTTCTATCTCCATACCAACGAAATCATCTATGACTCTGACTCAAAGAGAATTATCTTCACTCTCTCTTATATGATGAAGGGATCCACCCTTACTTGGGCTTCCACCTTTAAACAACAAGCCATTACCAGTGCAGTTATCAACTTTGGAACATGGGCAGATTTTTGTACTGCTTTCAAAACTTCCATTGAATACCATGACCAGAAGAACAATGCCATCACCTGGCTATCCACCAAGTGAATGACTTTTCAGAAGAAGAATGGACAAGTCATCTATTCCCCCTCTCTTACCCAATTCAACTCTAACTTCCAGAATAATGTTGCCTTGTCTAAAATCACTGACCATATCATTCTCATTGGTTATTACTTCATTGCCATCCCTCCCTCTCTTATGTGATGAATCTACCAAATAGAAACCCCTCCTGATATCATCGATGAATGGTACAAAAAAGCCATATGTTTCCAAATCCAATGGGAACACATTGAGGAAATTGTCCACTGACACTCCAAACACTCCTCCCATGTCCAACCCTACTTAGCTCTCCCCTGCAGAACTACTTGCGATCCTGAAGCCATGGATGTCAATGCCATCAAGGTACCTAAACTTACTCCTGAAGAATGATGATGCTGCCAAGAGAAAGGACTTTGCTTCAGCTGCTGAAAGGCTGGACACCTCAGTTCAGCCTACCCCTCCTTTCCACCTGAATCCAAGAAACCTGCTGTCAAATGAGTACAGCAGGTCATCCAAGAAGAAACTCTGGCTCTCATTGAATTGGAGGATAATATAAAGAACATAACATAAGGAGATAGTCTTCTTTGGAATTTTTAGAAGAGAACCTTGATCGGCACAAGACTCACCAGAATTCACCTGTGCATCCATATCTGTACTTGTAATGAGCAAATCTATGCAAATTCCTTTGCAATTAATCATACCCTTACACACCCTTAAACTGGTTAACTCCTATGCCTTGATCAATAGCAGAGCTGATCTCTCTTGTATTGACTATGACTTTGTTAAACAACATCAACTTCCAGTCACTAAAGAAATTTCCATCCACTTTCAAAATGCTGATGGATCTTTCAACAAGAAAGATGTCTAATACATCTGTACTCTCTTCATCAATATTGAAGGGATAGCCCAAAAAGTTGACTTTCACATCATGTCTCTCAAAAAACAACGTCATCCTCAGACTCCCCTGGCTTTGCACCACCAACCTGGTTATCAACTAGGCTAACCAAACCCTCTCCATTGACAAATCCATTGACAAATCCAAATTCCTCTTCACCTCTCATGAAGTTGATGTCAAATGATACAACTCCTCCTACCAACCTTCCACCTAACCCCCTCATCATGTCAACATTGACACATCACCGACTCTCACCTTTATGAGTATAATCAATGGGAAGAAGAATCTGCTTTATCAACCAAGCTTGGGAACATTAGGCCATCCAACGAATTGTTCATTATGGATCTTGCTTTGCCCCCCTAGGATCTCCAGTTGTTGCTTTCCTCACCACACCATTGAACTCACAGTAGCTGCAAAAGCTGCTAAATTTAAGGTTACCCTTCTCCCTGAATATTCCCATGTTCCCCATTCCTGACTCTATGACCATGAGATCAACCTCACTAAATCCTTTTCTTCCAAAGTTGGGGAAGTTATACTCTCTCTCTCCAGAAGAACATAAAGCACTGAAGACTTCCTTAATGAAATCTCTATGCTGGAAAGATTCATTCTCCAATTTCTCTCAGGCTGCTCCTTTTCTCTTCATCAAAAAGAAAGACAGAGGACTTTATCCTTGTCAAGACTATCACTACCTGAATGAACATACTAATTTATGATACCTACCCACTTCCCTAATCTCCAACCTCATCAATAAGCTGAAGGATACAAAGTCTTCACTAAGTTCAACATACAATGGGGATACAACAATGTCCAAATCAAAGATGGCCACCAATAGAAGGCCACCTTTATCATCCATAAAAGCCCCTTTGAACTAACAATTATGTTCTTTGGCCTCACCAATTCCCCTGCCAACCTTTCAACGATTTATAAACGATTCCTTCTATGATATGATCACAGAAGGATAGCTCGTCATCTACATGGATGACCTCCTCATCTTCTCCCCTGATGCCACCACCCATAAGGAACGCACCAAACAAGTCCTCCAATGAATGACCGAACTCGACTTGCATCTTAAACTAGAAAAATGCAAGTTTGCTACCAAAGAAGTCAAATACCTCAGAATGATAGTCAAACCTGGACAATTAGCCATGGATCTGGTCAAACTAGATGGAATTGCCAAATGGCCAACCCCAGCCAAAGTCAAAGATGTATGATCCTTTCTCAGCTTTGCCAATTTCTACCAACACTTCATTTCCAATTACTCCAACATCGCTCAACCACTCATTGACCTAACCAAAAAGAACCTCCAATAGGATTGGACCCCTGCATGCCAAAAATTGTTTGATTCTTTGAAATCTCTCTTCTTATCCAAATCTGTCCTTCATCTCCCTGATCTCTCTTCCCCTTTCTCCATCGCCACTGATACCTCAAAATATGCATCCGGGGCCATCCTCCTCCAAACTGACTTGAATGGTAACTGACATCCCTTGTTCCTACCTTTTCCAATCCTTTTTCAAGCAGACCGAAATTACGACATTTATGATTGAGAACTGCTTGCAGTTATCCATACTCTGAAATCCTAGAGACATTACCTCCACAGATTTCCTTCCCAGTTCAGGTCTTTACTAACCATAAAAACCTCACCTACTTCGACCAAACCCAAGCTTTGAACTGATGACAAGCCCACTGACTTCTCAATCTCTCAGACTTTGATCTAAAAATGATTCACATATCCAGCAAACTCCTCACCGGTCCTGATGCCCTCTTCCATTGCCCAACCTCCTTCCATCCTCTGATTTGGACAATAAAGAGTTATCCTACTTCTTCCATCCCTTTTCATACAAATTATTGACATCTCCCTCTCAGACCGAGTATAATCCACCTTTGTGGATGATTCTCTCATCTTACAAATCCTCCAATCTATGGATGGTTCTATTTCCCAGCCTTTTGTTCCTGTCTATCCGACTGGCAGCACAAAACTGGTGTCCTTACTACAAAGGATGTGTCTATGTTCCAAATGATGATGCCCTCCGCCATGTCATCCTTGAATATGTCATGACTATGAAACTGCCAGACATCCTAGCTACCTCAAAACTCGCCAACTTGTTATCACAGAATTCTGGTGGCCTGATCTGGCCTTTTATATTAGAAAATACATTGAGGGCTGTGTAATATGCCAGCAGAACAAGTCAAACACTCACCCCACCATTCCACCACTCACACCAATTAAATCCTCAGCTTTTCGCCCATTCTAACAAATCTCTTGCAACTTAATCACTGACCTTCCTCCTTCCACCGGCTTGGATTCCCTTTTGGTCATCGGTCAACCATGGCTTACTAAGGGAGTAATTCTCTGCCCCACTAAGAAATCCATTACTGTCGAGGGTGTCGCCTCTCTCTTTTTTCTCAAAGTTTTCCTTTGCTTCAGACTCTATGACAAGATCATCTCAGATTGTGGTCCCCAATTCACCTCTGCATTTGTTAGGGAACTTGGGAAACTTCTAAACTATGATCTCTCTCTCTCCACTGCATATCATCTCCAATCTAATGAAGAGATGGAATGTGTAAACCAAGAAGTTAAAACCTATCTTCACATCTTCTGTGGCGCTAACCCTTCCTTTTGGTCCAAAAAGATTCCCCATGCGAAGTTTGCATACAATCACCATCCTCACTCCATTACCGGCCAATTCTCTTTCTACCTCATGACGGAATACAAGCCCCATGCCCTCCCCTCTTTAATCTCTGACTCTTCTATCCCTGAAGTAGAATTCTGTTTAAAATCTCTCTCTGCTGCATAAGGAGAAGCCCTCACCACTCATGAGCTTGCTTATTGTGTTACACAAAGAATCTCATGGTCGCCAACTGTACCTGACTGCATGGAAAGGATACTCCTCGGCCGAAAATATGTGGGAACATGAAAGCAATCTCCATCATGCTCCCACCATTCTTTCGTCTTATAAATGGACTTACCTTCTCTCTTGATTCCCCCACTTCTTTCTTTCTTTCTACTCGGGAAGTAGCGTCTCTTTGTGAAGTACCCCCCCAAGTATATGCTGTTCTACGACTTCCTCTTCCTAAACAACCAATATGTCATTTCTTTCTTCTTCTGTTGCGCCTTCTTTGTCTCCTTCTTCTTCCTTATCTACTTCCCCTCTACATTCCAGACGAGTCTTGCCTACCTTATTACCCATCTCCACTGCCCATTCGCTCTACGCCGCCATCTTTGCAAACCCTGCTCTCCTCCACGCCGTCGAGACCCTCCCTTTATATGAAGAAGGCGTCATTACTCAAGAATTAGTCTGTCTGTTTCATAAGGTATCCATTACTCAACAATATCACTTTCAAACAGCCCCCAGCAATCTCCCAGCTGAATTCAGCATTCCTCTTCATCTTCATCTGGCCGTACTCCCCCAGTGAGTCTTGACTATTCTTCATCTTTATGGCTTTCACCAATACGTTGGACATTTATCCCCCTCTGTCATTTATCCCACCTTCCATCGCATTTACCTCTCCCTGCCTATGACTGATCGTGATCGTTACCTCGAACGAGCTCAACTACCTGCTATTGCTGATTCTCCTCCTCCTACTCCCATCCTACCTGTTCCCTCTCGCGCTCCTGCTCTCATTACTTGGATCTCCTCCCCTACCTCCTCTTCCTCCTTTTCTTCCCCTACCACTGTTGAGGAAACTCCCGAGGACTTACTGGCCTGGTCCAACATAGTAGAAGCGATTCATCAACACCTCCCTGATGGCAGCTGTATTTTATCCTTCCCAACCCATGTTATGCCCATTCGTCCCCGCCGACCCACCTCTGCTCTTACCGAGTGCTTTCGGTGTCATCGCCTCGGTCACTATCGAGAAGATTGTCCGGATTACTCCTGCCCATACTGTCACCAGTCCACCCCAGGTCACCCTCAGTCCACTTGCCTTCGCACACAATGCGACTTTTGTCATCATTGGGGACATGGACGTCGCTTTTGCCCTGAGCGAATATGCAGCCATTGCAATCAACATGGGCATGTGGCAGATGACTGTCCATTTGAGGCACTATCTTATGAACAATCCACCGTTCTCTTCAGCCCTTCCTCTATCCCTCGCGACACATCTACCTGATGGACTTTTTATCGAACCTGGAGTTCAATTATACAAAGGGGGTAATGTTATGGTTTTTCTCCTTTTCCCTTGTCTATATCTCTTCTGCTTTCCACAACGAGTCCACCTTTTCTTAGGTCTCTCTCGGACGATATGGAACATAGGTCTTTTAACAATTAGTCCTTTTCATTCTACATTTGTTCTTCTTTGATTTCTTCTATCGTTTTCCTTCTTGTTCTATGGACAGCTATCTCCTCAGCTGATTCTCTTGTATCAGCCTCATAGTTCCTATCTTCCCCTCATGTTACTGTGGATGACACGTCCTCTTACATCATCGTTCTCTCATCTTCCTCTCTATTCCATGATGACGCGTCCCCTAGTACTTATACCTACCTGTTGGATACTTGTATTCCTCATTCTCATTCTACGCAAATATAGTGTACTCTTGAATCCTAAGTCTGATTGACTTAGACCCTTGTCCCTTGAATCCGATTGACTCATACCTTCGTCCTTCGTAAACCTTAGACCCTTGATCTTCGGTACTCTCTCAGACATAGCGTCTCTTCGTGAGCACCTCCTGAGAAGTATCTCTTCAAGACTTTTCCTTTGTGTACACTATGCGTAACAGTATCCATGAAATTCAGGTACTGAATACAGCGGTTGCTGAAGAGGTTGAACAGGTAGAATGAGCTCTTGGAGGAGCTTGTCACAGCCAAGGAGGTGGAGGCACATGAGTGGGCCTCAGACTTGGAGTCCAAGATGTCTGTATCTGTGAAAGGTGACATGGAATTGGAGGTGGCAGTGGAGCTTGTGAAAGATCTAAGGAGCTTGGAGGAAAAGAGGGCAGAGGTAGGGGAAAGTGACACAGATGAGTCAATGGTGTAGAATATAGTCGCTTCTTTGTATTATAGACAGAAATGTATTAAATTTTGTGAGTCAAGCATCAGAGTGAGGTCTAAACTTGTACAGATAACAGATATGATAGTTGTGGACAAGTTTGGATGCATAATCAAGCTCCATGGCTAAAAGCCAGGAGGTCTCATTGTCCATGCCTTTATATCCAGACCAACACACGAGGTACAATAACTTGCAGTTCTTCCTTTGTCAATCTATTTTGGAGTTGAGAATCTCAGAGATCTCATACTCTGGTTCTCTGTCAACTTCTATTGGAGGAGGTGGAAATTGTATCTGATTGGGGATTATGTTGGGCATGGAGGGCTCCAATTGGGAGACATGAAACACAGGGTGAATGGACTTCATAGAGTCCAAATGACAAAGTATGAAGAAGTGGAATCCTGCCTGAGCAATAATTGTATATGGCTCTAAATTCTTCTTAGAGAGTTTCTTAGAGGACCTTGTTGAGCAGAAGTATTTTGCTTTCATAACTACCTGGTCACCAACTTTGAAGTCCAGTGCTGGAGTTTATTTGACATCTGCAAATCCTTGGTATCACTTTTGTATGGTAGCCATCTCCTCACAAAGGAATTCATGGAGGGAATTGAGGTTGACAGAGTATTTGTGAGCTCTCTCAGATGTAAGGTTATGCTTGGGGTAAACAGTGATATTGGGGTAATAGCCCTTGTTGGTGAAGAACAGCAAAACTCCAGTGGTAGTGCTCAGAGCATTGTTGTATGTGAATTCCATGAGGGGAAGGAGTTCAGACCAGTTGTCTTGCTGGTAGTTACAGTATGCTTGGAGGTATTACTCTAGAGTTTGGTTCATTCATTCTGTCTGACTGTCTTCTTCAGGGTGATATCCAAAGGTAAAATGAAGGGAGATGTCTAGGGCTTTGCCAAGTGAATGAAAGAAGTGAGAGATGAACTTTGAATCTTAATCAAAGGTAATATGGGAGGGAACTCCATGCTTGAAGAAGACATCAAGCAGGAAGAGTTTGGCAAGCTCTGAAGATGTAATCATATTATGTATCAGGATGAAAATGCACTGTTTGGATAAATAATCTACAAATATAAGGATAGTGGTGAATTCAAAGGACGTGAGGAGTTGTTTGATGAAGTCCATGGAGATGGAGTTCCATGGCTTCTCTGGGATAGGGAGCTGCTTAAGTGGTCCATATGGTTTGTACCTTGAAATTTTAGCATGAGCACAAGTCATACAGGATGAGACATACTGTAGTCCTTTACAAATGTTCTAATGCCTGGCCAGGTATATTTGTGACAAATGAGTTCCAAGGTTCTATTCTGGCCAAAATGTCCATAGAATGAATGGTTGTGCTTGTACTGGAGGACATGGAGATAGAGGTTGTTGGAGTCTAGCATATACAGTAGATCCTATTATCTAGATGGAGGAAGCCATTATTGTCAATGGACCATCAAGAGTTGGAGGGTTTGGAGGTGGATATATAAATGGTGGCCAGAGGGTCAGAGGGGAGAGCAAAGAGGATGTTATTGTGGAGGGTCTCTTCATCAAAGAGTATACTGGCCCTGAACACCAGAGTTGCTAGGTATATGCCTTGGAGGAATGCAGTAAGTTGCTCTTGAGTGAAGATTGGACAGAAGTTGTAAGGGTTGACATAAGTGTAGTCCTTATCCCCCTCTTTGGGATAGATGTCTTAGTGTCTAGTGAGGGCATCTGGCTTTGCACCAAGATATCCAGGGTGAAAATGGACAACCATGTTAAATTGAGAGGGGAACTCTGACCAGTGGGCTTGCTGTCAAGTCAGGAGTTTTGTCATGGCAAAGTACTCAAGGTTCTTGTGGTCAGTGACTATGTTGACTGGAGTTGTGGAGCCTTTCAAGTAGTGTCACCAAGTCTGGAAGAACTCTTGAATGGGGAGCAACTCCTTATCATGAATATTGTAGTTGAGCTCCAAAGCAGACAGTATTTGAGAGTAGAAAGTGATAGGATGAATTTCATCATCAGGACATTGAATGGAGAAGATGCCAGTGATGGCATAATCTAAAGTATTCATTTCTACAATCATCAGAGCATCTGGCATCCAGTGGGTCAGGATTGGAATGGTGGTGAAGGCATTCTTGAGCTTCTGGAAAGCAGAGCGACAGGAGTTGGAGAAATATCACAGAGTTCCTTTGTGAATAAGACAGGTTAAAGGAATAACAATATCAGAGTAATTATCAATGAAATGACAGTAGAAGTTTGCGAACCCTAGGAAGGACTGGATATCCTTGACTTTGCAAAATTTGGGCCAATCTTGAATAGTCTGAACCTTCTCCAGGGATATAGTAAGTCTGAAGGATGACAATTTGTACCCAAGGTACTCAGTAGAGTCGGTGTGGAATTCACACTTGGATGCTTTCACATAAAGTTTGTGCTTGCAGAGTCTTCGGAGGACTTCCCAGACATGCTCTTTGTGGGTGGCCATGTTTGCAAAGTAGATTAAAATATTGTCCAGATAGACTATAATGCAAACATCTAAAAGATCAGTGAAGATAATGTTTACAAACTGCTGACATGCCGTGGGGGCATTAGTTAGACCAAATAGCATGATGAGCCATTTGTAGGAGTCATAGCATGTCTGGAAGGATGTCTTTCATTCATCACCATCAGCAATGTAAACCAGATGATAGGCATGCTGGAGGTCGATTTTGATGTAGACCTTCATATAGCTTGGAGCATCTAGGAGATTGAAGATACAGAGTAGGGGGTAGTGGTCTTTCTTTGTGATCTTATTGAGTCCTTGAAAGTCGATACAGAGGTGGAGTGACCTATCCTTCTTGCAGACAAAGAGGACCAGAGTGGTATGAGTGGAGAAGGAGGGACAAATGAACCCCATTGCTAGGTGCTCATTAAGAAATATCTGAAGGGATTCAAGCTCAAAGGGGGAGAGAGAGTATATAGTGTCTAAAGGAGGGGTAGCTTCTTCATTCAAGTCAATCTTCAAATTGTATTCATAATGCAGAGCAAGCTGGAAGGCCTTGCTCTTGCTGAAAATGTCTGCAAAATTGTGATAGTCTGAAGGAACACCAGACAGATTAGCAGGTTTAAAAGTGGTGGAAGCAGCATGGTATTCACTTTCCTTTGTATGAAAGTGCAGGCTAAATTGTATGGAGCCCTGAAGGCAACAAGGTAGTGTGAACACAGGTGCACTGACAATTGCGATGAGTGGAGCCTTGCGATTAAAAAAACATGATAGATCAGAGGGTGCAAAATCGGCTGGAGGTGATGAGACTGGAGGCTGTGGAGATGAGCTTGGGGGTGCTGGCATGTTTTGTTCAGGTGAACAGAACAAGATACTGCTCATAAACCAATCAATCAATGGATTGTAGCAGTGACCTGCACCAAAATGTTTGGATGCAGATACATAGTTATTATATGTATGTGATACTAGATATTTAATCCGAGATTTGAGTTTTTACTATATTCCCACGGTCCAAATGCTTAGCTAATTGAGGGACATATAGACCATAGTGTCTAGAATATACCTCTATTTTTCCTTATTTGTTTGTTCACAGGTTGTGGAGAAACAAAATGATTTCTTCCAATATACTTTTATTACTACCTACAAGTACATAGCAAACCATTTTCTTAATATCTCTTTTACCCTTAAGCACTTAGCCAAGTGTCAGAGAAGCAATTGGAGCATGTGACCTCAGTTGTAAATCACCTGACTCAGATCATGTGACCTTGCACAGCATGAGTCATAATGAGTCAAAGTGAGTCAAATGAGGACTAATCAAAGTACTACCCCTAGACTAGCAAAATGATCATGTGACCTGCACAGCATGAGTCATAATGAGTCCATAATGAGTCAGCATGAGTCATGATGAGTCATTGCCAAGCCAAAGGCTATTTTTTTAGCTCATTGCAAGTCATTTTCTGACAGGGTGAGTCAAAGTGAGTTAGTATAAGTCAATATGAGTCATATTTTGGCACAGCCACCTCGGAACCGAAGGTAGCACAGCCACATGTAAATTACTATATAAGGAGCGCGATTCAGCCCCATTTAGACAGTTCCCTCTTTTAGGAAGTTCCCTCTTTGAGGAAAAGGGTTTCTACTTGAATTGAACTCAACCAACAAGTGCTCACAAGTGTACCCCTGTACAAACAAACAGTGAGACTGTGTAGAGAAGTTTCCAACACTATAAATAGAGCTACTTAGACCCATAGTTAGGAATATACTGAATTTCTTAGGATAGGGTCAGAAAACCCCAGAGCAGGTAACTAAAGGGAATAGATTCCCAGCTAGTAGGGAGACCTAATAGTTCATTAGTACCTTGGGAAAGGGTTGAGTTGAGCATTTAAGCTGATTGCCAACTCCTTAGTGCATAATAGAATCAGTTTAGGAAAGACTATTCTGTGTAACTAAGCAATGTGTGTGAATCAGTAGTGAGAGTGAAGTGTATTTACGCTACCTATCCAATTGAGCATTCCTAGCCGACTGGAGCTAATTGGAAGTCATTGAGAGTGCATCTTAGGAAAGTAACCCTAGTCGCTACGAAGTATCCTTCTAGCAACCCAAGAGTTGTCTAGATCATTTTTCCAACTATCCATTGTACATTTCGTACACCACCATCCTAATAGAAACCAGACCCACAACGTATTGCTGAACTCCAATCCCCCTCAACCTTGTTGAAGATTGATGAATGAACCACGTGCCTGATAGTCAACTCCTTTCTACAAGATTGATACTTGTTTCTAGTATCAACCTGACCAGGGAAGAGTACTCTCTTCATCTTGCTTCAGGTTTACTATCCATGGAGATAAGATTGGTTGTCTGGTAAGTGTTTTTCTTAGCATTTCTACTGATCTTATCTAGAAAGAAGACAACTGGAGCCCACCGTGAGGGGTTTCAGCAACATTATCACATTACAACAAGTCCTATTGGGAATACGCAAACTTACCTCTAAGTACACAACAAGATACTACAAATCATGGTAGGCACAGAAGCAACACCTACCACATTACCCAGCCACAGAAGTCGAGATGCCCCTGACAAGTTTAAAGGGCACTACTCCAAAGTCAAACACTTCTTACAGCAATATGAGCGATTGCTCACTCAATACAACATCACCACTGACAAGGAGAAATGTGAAGGGATCTCCAACTACTGTAGTAGTCAAGTTGGACGACTAATTGAATCCCTCAATGAATATGAGAACGACGATTGGGATGGATTGAGAACCAAGATCCTCCATTTTTATGATGCTGAGCAAGTAGATGCTCGGTACAGGAAGAGTGACCTTAAGAAGCTCACTTAGAAATATGCCAAGAAGAATCTGAACAAGATGTCACAATGGAAGGCCTACGAGCGCAAGTTTACAGTAGTTGCGCAATGGTTAAAGGCTGCAAAGGTGATTCAAGATGAAGAATACCACACTTACTTTTGAAAAGGAATCCCTAAGTACATGCGAGAGAAGGTGCAGATATATCTGCTTGCCGGTAACACTGGCATAGATATAAGTAAGCCCTTCCACATTAGCGAAGTCAGTCAAGTCATA
This sequence comes from Boletus coccyginus, assembly GCA_025782845.1. Lineage (NCBI taxonomy): Eukaryota > Fungi > Basidiomycota > Agaricomycetes > Boletales > Boletaceae > Boletus > Boletus coccyginus. Next base: position 11,902 of record JAHZSR010000231.1, on the reverse strand, counting down.
AATCAGCTATTACATTGATACAAGTTTGATGAGGATGGAACAGACTCAGACACAGAGAGCTCCTCTGAAGAGAGTAGCACTGACTCTGACTCTACTACAGATTCATCTGATAACAGTTCAGACAATAAGTCTAGTGATGATGAAGGTCGAAGGAGGAAGAAGAAGTCCTCCAAGAAACACAAGGACAAGGGAATAAAGAAGACTCTTGAGAAACAGGCAAAGAAGAAGCCTGAGCCAAAGAAGGAATCTAAGAAGTCCTCTGATGATGTTGATTCATTTATAGATCATATGAGTAAACTCAAGCTAGATGATCCTACTTATGCAAGAGCTTACATCAAGGCCCTTAAAGTAGAGCCTTTGATAGCAGACATCTTAGAAAAACCTAGGTTAAAATCTGCTACATTCAAAGATACTCCTAGTAGTATACAGAATAGTACTACTACAAGGGAAGTACTACAAAGGTCTACTAATGGTAGGAATAGACCACTATCTAATACCTGCCCACCCTTTAAGTGTTTCGGGTGTAACAGTCATGACCATCACCTAAGCGATTGTTCCCGTGTGCTAGAGTTAATAGACTGTGGAGAATTAATATATGACCAACAGGGCATGGTAAACTTACCAAGGAGTCAAGGAGCGCTCAATAGGAGAGCGGATGAATTGATAATCGAGAGCTATCACTGAATGGTTGAGCAGCACGCACAAAACAATAAATGAGTGCAAATGAACCTAATTATGGTAGACCACAATAGCCTAAAGTGCGGATTGTTGAATTATATCATACCTGATATATCGGTCAGTGATGAAGAGGAATCAGAGGACGAAGAGAAATTATTCATACCTTACTTGTTGATGGACGAAGACAACGAAGATGATGTTGACAATGTCCTGCAAAGTTATGGTGTGGTATGATCTCAGCGCAAAGCCAAGACTGCCCGAAAGGAAATCATGGATGGAGTGTATGTACCCCCCAAGAAATTGGGAGGTAGTCAGCACCGAAATGAAATGGTGATTAAAAACTCACCTAATATGAATGATGGCAACACTAATGAAGCGCCGCATCCATGATCATGATCGAGCTGCCGAATCAAAAGAAATGATTGATCTGAGAAGAAAGATCAATATCAGCGTGAATGGCAAAGGAATAAAGAGAACAACTTACCAGATACTCAGGATGATCTGAGAGGATCCCTGAGAGGTCAGGAGGAGAGGACAAAGTCGATTGAGCAATGGGATGACACCCAGAATGCTTCCGCACCATCCAAAGGCCAGGAAGTGAAGAAAGCCGTTAGCGAAGAGTGATCAAAAGTGATTGACTTACCTTATCAAGAAATGACATTCCAAATGGGAGCATTAAAGGACACTTAACAAGTGCACACCGACGTGCACAACGATGAAGATGTAAAGATGATTGACATCTCTGAGAGGAAGTAGGGAGGGAATGACGAAAAAGGAAGGAGCACGGAGTTTCCTGAAAGAGTTGACAGGAATAAACCCTGTGTGAGTGGACAGCCTTCTAAGGAATATTCTAGAAATGTGGCAGTATGGTGCATGGAGTTATCCGCTGCCACAAATCCTTGTGACATGCTGTCTAAGATACTTGGCACTAAGGTAGAGCTGACCACAGAAGAAATATTAGGTAACTCGCAGGAATTGACACAAGTGTTAGCCAATCAGATCAGATTTCGACAGGTGACATCAGCTAATGCTGCTTTACACATGCATCATGTCAGAACAAGTCAGGACCATGGGCCATTATTGACAGTTCCTGTCTGCATAGCTAATAAAGTGTATAGCGCCATAGTAGACTCAGGTAGTGAAGTCAATATCATTACTAGAGAACTATAGGAGAAATTGCAAGTGCTGATGGATATCGACGCTAGTCTAACACTATGTGATGCGAACGGGGGTAATGGTGAATTAAAAGGACTAATTCCCAATCTAGCCATACAAATAGGAGGACTAACTACTCATAGTAACTTTTGGGTATCTACAGATTGTCCCCTCGACATACTACTTGGCCGCCCTTGGCAGCGGCAGAACTTTGTCTCCATTGACAAGAGATTAGGTGGAATGTACCTAAGATTTAGCTACATTAACGGCAAAGATAATTGGACCTTGGAAATTCTTGTATAGCTGTTGGCTGCCAAGAATGGAAGTGTGCTGCTCATAATAGGAGGGTGCAGCTCCACTCGATCTTACTTGGGGAAGATAGTGGAGCTGGAGATCCGAAATGAACCAAATATGGAAGCACATCTGGAGCTTGAGGCACAAGAAGATCACAGCCTGATGATACAAAGAATATTTAATCGCGAGTCCCCAGAGGGAGGGAATCTCTGGGGCACAATGCCAAATCAATCCTATCATCTATCTGATGCTTATCAAACTCTATTCCAACCTGAACCATCCCTCATGAGCTATGGGCAGCCCCCGCCCAAGCTCAATAATGCTCGACTTGGAACACTTGCCTCGCCTGTGCATGCCCTGATCAGTAATTGCTTAGCCGACATCATCATTTTGAACTCAGTGCAGTATGCCACTCTGTAGCCTATGCTGTATAATGTAGACAGCAATTACCAATTAGTCTACATACTTCCCATGAAATTACCCAAAGTGGATGTGGAATCCAATAAGCAATGGATAAGCTTGCCCACTGTGGCGCTACCTGATGACGTCCGAAAGATCACATCCCCTGTCCCCTATGCAATGTTTACCTGATTGGGTAATTGTACCACTCCCTTCCTCTCCAACTACCAAGTGCAGCTTGACTACCTCCTTGAGCAGGAGAGCTGCACGTTGCCTCCTTCCATCCTCACCCCTTCTTCCCAACATGATGATCCTCCTTTCCTCCTCTCTCCTCCGAACCAGTGGCCTGAGACATGAGCTCAGTCGAGCTTGGAAGGAAAAGAAGATCACCGATGAAGATGCTGATGATCACCTGTGGAAGGTACCAGGTGAGAGGATTTTAGACTTAGGGCTAACGAGTATAATGCTGACTACCTTCTCATCAATGGGGAGGTTTCTTCTTCTTGCCCCGTCCAAGGAGGATGGGCACCTTACGCCGCACTTGGGGTATGTCGTCACCCTGACTCCCTCTCCGACTTTTATTACAGACTATCCAATCGCCGAGGAAGATAATCGATGAGAGACTGGTAGTACCACTTCCACCTCATCTACATGGAGCTTGGACATATCCCAATACCCATCGCCTCTTAGCAGAGATCTGGACCGCCCCAGTAAGCTTTTCTTTAGTCGATCCAACCCTCTTATGGAGGGAATATTCAACCCAAACCAGTTCCATACTTGGACGAATGAAAGGTTTTGAGTCCTTTCCTTTGGGGAAGGACATTTCGATGGAACTAACTCGTTCAAGATGAATGGTAACTACGGGACTACCTATTTCCAGCTGCCTTTCAAATACAACCCCGACTATCACCATTCCCTGCCCGAAGGGAAAATCGCATCACCGTACATCGAAGTGGCAATATTCCATACTTCAACTTTCTACTTATCGCTAAGAAGGTACCTGGAACAGGCCTGTGACTGGGATGGAGCACTGAGGAGTGAGCAGTTAATGTGGCATCCCTCCACAGTATATTTTGGCCACACTCCATCATACGAGCTCCACATCCTCCACCTCCAAATCGACCGTTGCCGCCATCTCGTGGACATGCGCAAGTTCTGTATAGACACCTATAGCGTATTACAGTCTGTTCTCACTGTACTAACTCTTCTGCAGGCATACGACTACCTGCAAGAGACTGCCACGGTCATCTTTATCGATGGTACCACTATCACTCCTGCTTCAGTACACTGAGGTGAGTTCTTCCAGCAGTGCGCACCATCTGCTAATCCCCTTTTCACTCTCGAGAAGATCAGTTTCCTCCAATCAGCAAGCGGAACGCTCCGCTTCATGGGTGAGGTGAAACTATCTGATCTTATTGATCAGATCCTACAGATTCCTCTTTGGGACGAAGACCTCATCACCCAGCTACTCCATGATTTCCACCTCAATGATCCCAACTCCCTCTTCGGTCACCGTACTTCAGAAGCACAGTTGCTTTATTGTGACGCGCGCTGTCTCTGTGCAAAACAAGAAGACTACTATTGGCAACATGGCACTTCAAAGATCATCGTGCCACCGTCTGTTCCCCAGGGACTGATTGAGTATACTGTACCTCAATCCCCATCTAGAGTACTAACAATTGTTTCATTTCATTTTTTTTATGCTTACCATTCTAAATTTTTGGAAAAACCAGTGTCTTAAATGCTCTCATATGTCTTATCTTTCCCCAAGATAGTAAGTTGAGACCCGAGCACAGTCGCACCCCAGGCTCGATCATTTGACAGTTTTGTGACATATTTTGACAGTTCTGTGACATCCATTGACAGTCCCATCTCCGAGACTGTAATATCACCTTTACTTCATTCCTCTCAACTGTTCATCCCCTCTGCAACTTGCTATGACTAGTCTTTCAGTTCGTTGCTACCTATGTTTGACTGATATTTGTATGTATAAATAGTTATGATGTGCTGCACCTCAGATGCATGCAAGTGTTTGTACACTAGTGTAGCCCACAATGAAGTGTATTGTAAAGGGCAACGACTTATGACTGACACTAAGGTACATTAAATACAATATCCAAAGGACTAGATATACAAAGTAGAGGCTGACACAGCCCGAGACAAATCACACAAGTCAGACACTGTACATGAAAGTATAGGACCCTGTCCCCAATTAGGAAACACAAAACACCACTCCCGAATCAAGAAGGAACTTTGCGGTCTTGTCAAAACTGCAGATCAGCAGTCACAAAATAGGATAGACACACAGCAGACATGCTGACACTAATTTCGCTTATCAAGTTATGCCCTACCAGACTGCGCCAGCTCAAGGAATATGCTGAATACTTTAAGATCCAACCAGATATATATAAACCTGGCCTTGCCCTTAGCAACCGTGAGGTGGACTTTTTTCCCCCCCCCACCATCACTTGAGGTGCAGAGGACCAGGTACGCCCCATCCCCTTGATAACTCACTAGTCTACTAGAGAACCACCCCCCCCTAGACTCGTACTCTATGTATGGAGAGAAACCAACTAGGATGAATATCGCAACCCCCAATTGGAATAGTCGAACATACATGAGGTACAGTGAGGTGCAAAACCGTTGCAATGTCTAACCCCAAACCGGGGCGCGAAGCGCCCCGCAATCACTTGTGGGAATTTCACTTTGCTTTGGTGGGAACAAATAAAGTACAAACCCTTAGCTACAACTTTGTCCCCAGGGTCATGTGATTTCGCTTACATACTGCAAAGATACATCCATTTCAAAACATCAATACTATTGCAACAGTTTTGCACCCTTTGCTCATTACATTGAAATCAAGTGTTATTTGGTTATGTTTGGTCATACAAACAAACATACACATATTAGAAGCATGTCTGAGTTTAAAATAGTTCACATGCATCTTTGTTTCCAACCACAACCATCATGAGAACCATCTCTTCTACTCAAAAACAAACCATCCTCTCTATGCTTGATGCTGGCCAATCTGCTCACTCTATTGCATCCACTACTGGTCTTAATGTGTCTACCATATCCAGATTACGCTCCAAAGAGCGTTCTGAGCTTCAAAAAGTTACTGGAGGTCGTCCATCCAAGCTTTCCTCTGCCAATATCCGGCATGCCGTTCGTCTTATCTCCTCTGGAAAGGCAGAGAATGCTGTTCAGGTGACCAAGGCACTCACCAATATAGTCAACCAGCCTCTCTCTACCTCCACAGTGCGCAGACAGTTGAGGAAGACAGGTATGAAAGCTGTGGTCAAGTCCAAACGGCCTCTCCTTTCAGCCAAGCATCGTAGGGCTCGTCAAGACTTTGCTTATGCTCATAAAGATTGGACTCTGGAGGACTGGAAGAAGGTAGTATGGTCTGATGAGACCAAAATCAATCGCCTAGGGTCAGATGGGCGCAAGTGGGTGTGGAAAAAGGCAGGGGAAGGGCTAAGTGATAGGCTGGTGGAAGGTACAGTGAAGTTTGGAGGAGGTTCTTTGATGATGTGGGGCTGTATGACTTGGCAGGGAGTTGGCTATGCTACCAAGATTGATGGTAGGATGGATGGGGACCTTTACCTTCAGATTTTGAAGGATGAACTGCTCAATTCTTTGCAGTTTTATGGTCTTGATCCTCCTGACATCATCTTTCAGCAGGACAATGACCCCAAACATACTTGCAAAAAGGTGAAGGATTGGCTTCAGGAGCAGGATTTTCATACTATGGTATGGCCTGCACAGTCTCCTGACCTCAATCCCATTGAGCACCTCTGGGGTTATCTCAAAAGAAGACTAGCAGATCATGATTCCTCTCCTAAGGGAATTCATGAATTGTGGGAGAGAGTTCAGGTTGATTGGGAGGGGATAGCAGTTGAAGAGTGTCAGAAGTTGATAGAGAGCATGCCTAGAAGGATTGAAGCAGTTATCAAGGCAAAGGGAGGCTATACCAAGTACTAATATACCCTGGAAAGCAAAAGGTGCAAAACTGTTGCAATGGTATTGGTGTTTTGAAATGGATGTATCTTTGCAGTATGTAAGCGAAATCACATGACCCTGGGGACAAAGTTGTAGCTAAGGGTTTGTACTTTATTTGTTTCCACCAAAGCAAAGTGAAATTCCCACAAGTGATTGCGGGGCGCTTCGCGCCCCAGTTTGAGGTTAGACATTGCAACGGTTTTGCACCTCACTGTATGTCCTTTGTAGTCATGGCTGATATGATTAACTCATTGAATGTTCAGTGCAAGTATCGCCTGATCCAATGGTGTGGAAAGTGTCCACCCCTGCCTACTATATGCTATGAAGGACATCCCATACTGTATCGTTACCATATTCCTATATACCCCTTTATATCCCCCTTCACGACAATATGGAAAGTGTGAGCACAATCCTGCCCAAATAAGTAGAGAAGTCAAATGGTTGACTGGCCAATGAAAATAACCCCACTATAAGTGTTTCCGTTCCCTGCAGAAACTAGCTCCACATACAGAGAAAGATATGAGGACATAAACCAAGTCTTTAGGTAGACTATGGTGGATGAATACACGATAACCTTGCTATCTAGTCATACAACACAACGAGCGCAACCTCATTAAACTAAAAAAGGGTAATATATAGTTATTGCTATGCTGGCAATAGTACAAAGCCACCACCACAAGTAAGGTAAGTACAACTGTGAATAGAAGGAATCCATACTATGGTAAAATGGGAGCACTAGTAGCGTAGAGTATAGCTATTCAGCCTAGGCAGATCCAGTGTGATCCTAAGACCATATATAGGCATGGCTATAGACTACCATAGGATCTAGACTCTTATGTGTGACATCTAAGAAACAGATCTCATATTGTATTAGGACGAGACACCTATGAAAGGTGTACTAGCTATTAGTAACTGCCTGCCTAACGAAGCAGCAGAACCATTAGCAGTCATACAGATCAAGACAATGACTACCAAGGCAATATACGAAGAACATAGTAAGGATCGGTACTTACCCAAGAATCTAGATGCAGAGTCTATAGGATTACTTACCGATCAAATCACACTCGTGTGTACAAACCTGGAGCATATAAGCGGGTTGATCAAATCAAGCCAATCTCTACCGCAATTCCCCAGGAGTTTAAGGTCACCAGAAATACCATGATCCAATGATAACATTGGAACCCCTGAATGTACACTTTGGCCTACAGAGGCCACTCGGAAGTTTACCCAGGCACGAATAGACAAGATTTGAAGGACATGGAATCCTATCAATTCTTGTGGCCTAAGAAGAGATTGTTTATCTATACTGATCAAGAATGAAGCAGCTATAGCCTTTGAAGATGAGGATAGGGGAACTCTTAAGGAAGAGTACTTTAGCCCCTACAAGATACCTCACATACCACATAAGCCATGGCAGGAGAAAGGCATACGACTTGCCCCTGCATTGCGACAACGAATCATAGATCTGCTGCAACTTAAGATAAGAGCAGGAGTCTATGAATACTGCCAATCCCCTACAGATCACGATGGTTCTGTATGGAATGAAGAGAAGCAGAAACTGAGAATAGTACATGACCTGCAACCACTAAATGCAGTTAGCATCAAGGATCATCAATTCCCCCACACCTGGATCAATTTGTAGACCAGTTCTTGGGAGGAAAATGCTTTACAGTCCTAGACCTATATTGGGGCTTTGATGCAAGAAAGATGGATCAAGCTAGTCGCGACATGACAGCCTTCCAAACCCCACTAGGACTACTTACGGATAACCTCATTACCCACTGGATACACCAATTCACCCTCTGAATTCCAAGAATGCATGGTGTTTATATTCCAAGATGAAATTGCCAAGCAAGTGATGAATGTATTCATTGACGATGCACCAATACGAGGACCACTTACCACCTATCCTGATAAGGATGGGAACCCTGCAGTTTTGCCAGAAAGACCAGGAATACGACAATATATCTGGGAACATGCAGAAGACTTGAATCGAATCTTACATCGATTGGCAGAAGCTGGAGGAACCTTCAATGGAAAGAAGCTTCAAATCTGCCAACCCCAAGTAGTAATACTTGGCCAGAATGTAGGAATCAATGGAAGAGAACCCGACGTACAAGTAAAGACCATAAAGGAATGGCCTACCCTCAAAGTGCTACAGAAGCCAGACAATTTATGGGCCTATGTGGAACAGTTCGCATATGGATTCCTAATTACTCCCAGATAGCAAGAAGTATAACTTCTACCTGGAAGAAGGATGTACCCTTTGTCTGGACAGAAGAATGTCAAGAAGCCTTTGAGACTTTAAAGGAATTGATTACAACAGCACCGCACTCTTACCTATAGATTATACATGTGGACGACCAATAGTGTTGTCAGTAGACTCTAGCTATATGGGGGTAGGAATGATTCTGTCACAAATAGATGAGCATGGTAAACGCCCCCTCTAGATATGGATCACTTCCCTTTTCCTTAGTGGAAGCTACCTACTCCCAACCTAAGCTGGAACTATTTGGCCTATTCCGAGCCCTACGACACTTCCGCCTATATGTAATTGGAGCAAGAACCTCATAGTAGAGGTGGATGCCAAGTATATCAAGGGAATGCTAAATGAGCCTGAACTGCAACCAAATGCAGTAATCAACAGATGGATTCAAGGAATCCTTATGTTTGATTTTACCTTGTTCATGTACCTGCAACACAGTTCAAGGCACCAGATGCATTATCCCGAAGCCACTGGAAGACCAAGCCAAGATAGAATCATATGATGATAGCTGGCTTGATGAAATTGCCTCTATACACATTATGGACCCAGATTGCGTAAGACAATGGTATAAAAAAGGTATCTCTAGGAGCATGACAGCATATGTACTGTCTGCCCAAGAGAATCAAGATACTACCCTTAGGCAGATATGAGTATCTGACCAATCCGAGCCTACTATTACTAATAAGTTTCTACGAAAGGTTACCAAGTACTTCGTAAAGGCAGGACCTATTCAAGCGAACCAAATCTGGACATCCCTCTTAGTGATATTTGACCATAGTAAGCGGGAACAGATCTTGAGCCAAGCCCATGAGTCACTAGGTCACCACGGTGAGAAAGCCACCTGGGAAAACCTCAGACGCTTCTATTGGCCTCAAATGTACCAAGATGTACGGCATCATGAAGTCTTGCCATGAGTCAGATTAGGAATAGCTAAAGTCCATATTCCTATCTGTATTCACAAAGGTTCATAGATATCATGCACATGCCTGTAGCAAAGGGTATCGCTATATAGTGCTAGCCAGAGATGACTTATCTAAGTATGTCGAAGGCAAAGCTCTACGACAAGCATCTGCCCGAGCAGTGGCCCAGTTTGTGCTAGATGATATTATATACAGATATGGAGGTGTGGGAAGGATAGTCACAGATAATGGACCAGTTAAAGGAGCCCTATCAGACATACTTGCACAACATGGAATACCTCAAGTGTTTATCAGCCCTTACAATTCACAAGCTAATGGAGTGGTTGAGCAAGGCCACTTTGCAATTAGAGAAGCTTTAGTGAAGGCTTGTGAAGGAAGATACACTTGTGGCCAGACAAGCTGCAAGCAGCCTTATTTGCAGACAATATTACTGTACGACGATCAACAGGATATTCTGCATATTACCTTTTACATGGAGTTGACCCAGTATTACCCTTGATTTATGGGAGTCAACCTTCTTGGTTGAAGGTTTTGACCAAGAACTTTCCCATGAGGAATTATTAGCACTACGGATAAGGCAAATAGAACGACGAGAAGAAGATTGGAAAGAGCCATAGCAACCTTACGAGATTCTAGATTGAACTCTAAGCGCCAATTTGAAAAGCGATTTGAAACCAGATTGGTGCAAGGAAGCTATGCCCTGGAGACTTAGTCCTAATCAGAAATACAGCAGTGAGAAAGAGCTGAATAGGAAAACTAAGCCAGGTATCTAGGACCATACAAAGTAATCAGACAAACCAAGAGGAAGTTACAAACTAGCAGAAGTTGACGGAGCTCAACTGGCTAGACCAATTGCAGCATTCAGAGTAATACCTTACATACAGAGGCACTCCCTAACAAAGTTAAATAAAAGGGAGAAGACCCTGAGGTAACCACAGATGAAGAAGAGCATCATCAGAAGATGGAAGAACAATATGAGTGCAAACTCAAAAATCCACAAAGTCTAATACCCGATAGCGACAGATCTGACACAGAATTAGATATCAACTGAGACACACATACCACTAGCCCCCTATCAGATTGGCAGTTCATTTCCTGACAGAACTTGCATATTCAGAATCGATTATGGCAGGTTACCTATCATTGGGTAGCTCACTTGTTTACTGAGCACCCCACCTGAATTTACCACTCCACATTTGGTCTCACACCCTTAGCAGAGCCAACATCCGTACGAACCATATAACCATCCTAGGACTAGTCTAGAGGAGACTATAGTAATACCCTCAGCTACTGAGTGTACTGAGTGTAGATCTGCTTGTAAGGACCTACAACAGATAGAACATGATAGAGAAGAACTACGGGCATTAGAGAAGTATATTCTAAGAGCCCTAGACCCTAATCAGGAAGCAATATCAACTACCTAACAAGTCCAGCTGCATCACAAGACTTGTCTGAAATTGGCCAAAGCAATGTCAAACAACAATAACATTCAGGAACCATTCTCACAATATATTAAGGATCCAGACATGCTGAATGTGCCTGGACAGGCCCATCAAGGGCCACAAGAGCAAGATCCACCCCCATATCCCCACACCTCACCCGAATGAGGAACAACAAGTTCAAACAGCAGAGGATAATGAGAGATCTCTACTGAATGGAGTCTTGGAAACCCATTCCGACGAGTACAGGGAAGGACAAAACAATGGTATTATTACTGAGTCTGGCTGGAACTTACAAGGCCGAACGATATATTACAAGATGTGCCATATGTGTTACCTAATTCATCAGACCAAGAGCAGGATCCACAGACAATTGACCCAGCATTACTATGGATATCGCCGATAGACTCTATCTAGCATATATTACTGTGACCGTTGAAGCTGTAGAACTTACCATTCTACCATTGCCCACATTCCATCAATCCTGCCACCGGTAAGCACAACTTGCCATCCAGAAACACGACTTATCCCTTTCAAGAAGACAATCATGGCTGCAAATCTGTGTTTCCATCACAACCAAGCCATCGGCACGTTCGTTTATGTGCACAAACTCAGTGCCCATACCGGCTATGCCATGGGGCATGTTCATTTGCCCTCCCAGCAGCGACAATCAAATCGCACTCTATGCTGGATGGAGGAAGATCCAATATTTGTTGGCCACTTATCACACATCACGGACATTGGCAAGA
>JAHZSR010000230.1:0-26296 GCA_025782845.1 Boletus coccyginus | reverse complement strand
TAGTCCCTCCACCAACGAGGTCGTAGGCCGAGCCTGAGACCCTGGCGTCTACGTGACATTCTCTCTTTTTTCGGCCAGAGAATTAGTCCGTGTAGTCATCGCAGTCCACCATAGCAGTATGATCCTGTTAATCACTGGGAACGTTCGCAACCACGTGCGGCTGGGTGAGGATTTTTGGTTCCCTCTCCTGTCGGCCTCATCGTAATGACCATACAAGCTGTGTCGTGACAGGAAGGATTTCTGTTGCACCCGTCAGCGCGTGGCAAACAGTGGAGAGATAGCGGTCGCCAGGTGCGAATGTCCACGACTCAGCGCCCAGCGCTCACTGGCAGCACCAAGCCGCCCAATGTTCGATCCCACACGTATACGTGTTAGCGATGACATTTTCTCGTCGTCATGTCGTGGTGGCTTGCGTGTAAACTTCTCGTACTCGCTGCACCGAGGATATAACGTCGCTTTCTCCCGAATGACTCACAATTTCTGTTGTTCTGTTTAACAGGTCTCATTTGGGTTACTGAAGATGAGATTCGAGATGCAGATCCCCGCATGCTCTGGAGGGCTGGCGTGAGGTAACTGGAATGGGTGAGCACATCCATCCATCCACGGCCCACGGTGAAGACCGTGTCCCCGGGATTCGGCGCAATTGGATTGGCCCTGAACACTGCTTCACCTTCTACTAGTACTACGAAGTCCTCGCCTGCCACCCGATTTCAATATCATATATGATATTTCATTGACACGCTCATGGGGGTCGAAAACAAGGCAAGTGAGACGGCATCATCCAGTATCCCGCTGGCCCTTCTGAATCACACTCGTAATGCGTGCATATGGCCAGGAACTTAATTACGGCGGTTGGTAGTTCTACGTCGAACCTTTCTCCCCTTGGCGCTGCGCCGCGTCTAAATCTATCGTTTTTTCAACGTTCATTTCCAGCTAATGATACTCGCGGACTTTTCCCCCCAAAGAAAGGGGGGGATCAGATCGTCAAATAACAGCTGTACTACTTCATACCGCTTGAACTCCATTCAGCAGAGACAAATGAGGGTCATGGAAGGTTTCGAAGTGTGTCAGGAAGTAGTGAGGAGTCTGTTACCGTTGTATACGATGGCCTGATGCGGTGCGCAACGGGATCAGTTCCCTGATTCTGTTTGACCATTGAATATATCGCCCATATCCTGGAAACTGGACCATCGTTTGTGGGATCGCATCAGTGTACCGCCCTCGGAAGACATGCGATGCTTACGATGGCCGTTAGCAGGTGCCCGCTGCCACGCCCATACCAAGACTATCTTGGCCAAACCAGTGCTTGGTTAAACTCGACGTTCATTGAACAAGAGGGCGTGCAAAGCCCAGAGAATTTACTTGGGGTATGACAGGATGAAACTCCACGATTTCAGTGGGAGGGAAAACAAAAGGTAGATGACCTTCCACCGTGAAAAACTGAACTGTTTGCAGAATTATCTGCGCGCCTTTTTCCACCCATGACTCTCCTCCGCCCCATCAACGACACGTTTTTTGCTACTACCCGTATCTTTCCCGCCATTCCCACCTTTTTCGTTTCTCTTCGCGTCATCATTCCCATTCCCGTGCTCCGCTCCGCTGGTAGTCTTGAGTCCAGCAAGCATTGTCTTTAATGCTTGCCTAATGTCTCTTAGGATCCGTTTCTCGCCCAACCTCACGATAATGGCGTGTCGCTTGCGCCTGTAAAGTGTTTCTGGAAGGAAAAGCCTGTGTTCATCGTCCTGATGAACACGTGTAAGGAGACTAAGGTCAGTCGTGGTTAAAATAAAGTTAAAGCGAACCTCGACGCTTCCACCGATATACATCTTCTCGCGTTGCTTGAATACCTCGTCCAATATCTCCATCACTTCTTTGTTATCTTTGACATCACCCTTTCTCAAATTTCCACTTGGAAGCTTTCCTTTAGAACGAGCGCTCTTGAAATTAGGCTCGGACAGAATAAGGAGACGGGTAAGTGAGATGAGTGCGGGAGGTAAGACTGAAGACAAGTGAGACCCGAATTCCGGCGGGCTGAGCACGAAGGTACTAAAAGATCAAATAGAAGAAGTCAGTATACCCTTAAACTAAAAGGGTACCGGTAAAGAGAGAATGCTGGGGCGGTCGACGAATGGGAATAAGGGGGGAATTGATGAGACGTACTCATCCTCACCCTCGTCGAGCCACCACTCGATGCGTGCATGTGCGTCCTTCGCCGTCGACCCAACCTTGGTTGTTTGTACGACGTGAACAACTAAGTCTGCCCGAACCTCTGCAACATCTGAAGGATTGCCCAAATGCAAGATGGCCTCCACATCCGTATCACCATCTTTCATTTCCACGTCTCCAAGTGCATCGGGTGTAGGAACAGATGAAGAGGCGTGTAGTTGGACCAAATCAACGTGTCCATATCGCCTCAGGAGATCTGAATTTGGTAGGTCGCCATATGTATTGAACTATGATGATATATGTCCGCAGGCATATGAGAGCGTCAATTTTTTGGTCGTAGGGGTCACCAATGGCATTAAGCACAGGGAAGAGCGAAGAAGCGAAGAAGCGAGAAAGGGAAAGCATACTTACGATCTGTTCGCCTTGCTTAATGTTCTTTGTGGTTACCATTCGTAGTACAAGCGGTTCGTGGAACAGCTTTGCCTAAACGTCATTTGTGAGAGCCAGTTGGCTTACCAATTTGCAACGAACGCGGGTGAATGACGCTTTACACAAAAACTAAAGAGAAAAAATATGGAGCACGAAAGGACTCGGCTCACATTTTCGCTGCCCCATCTTGCATTCAAAAGGTCTGCCATCGGAACCATAGCCACATCTGAAGGGTCATCTTCCTCATCACCCTCCGAATCTGAGTCCAGCCCTTCGTTAGTTTCTTCTAGTAAAGAGGGATGAACGTCGTCAATATGCACGAGCGATTCACTTGAGATATTCGGATAGACTGCATCGCTCCCTCCTGCTTCACCGAGATGGACTTTGTCTTCGACTTCGTCACCACCTGTCCAACGGCTGACCATGAAGCTGCGTGATAGAATACGACTCCCTGCACGGTGATACGCATCAAGGGTATACCATTTCTCATGATGAGAACGTGGAAAGAGAGTAGGGTATGTCTTAGGGAAAAGGTTAAATCAAGGGGTAAAACTCTAAAAAAGCAGAACATGCACTGACTTTGATGGCCGGAACGAGCTGCTCATTGTATGCGCGCTCTGCATCGTCGCGGCCGATCTTATCTATCTAGCGCGCAACAACAACGTGATAAGTCATGGTGTCGAACGTTGATTGAATTGATCGATCGACCTACCACAGATGTACCTAGGAGCTCCTCGAGCTCCTCTGCACTCCAGAACATCGGGGTATCAAATGTTGTTGGGAGAGTGCGCATATATGGACCCCATTTCGTGTGTACGTCGTCCTGGTCCTGTCCGCCCCCATCCATGTCAGCCAATTCATGTGCCCACGCATCCTCCCACATCATGCACAAGATCAGCCCAACCCAACCGTTATGCAATCGATGTGCACGCCACGCGTCGAAGCCAAAGAGAGCGGGCAGGAGAGATGTTCTTGTTGAGAGCGTGACTGTGCGCGGGAGAGTAAAAAGGGTATATCCTTCCTGTCGGATTCGCATCACAAACGGTTAGCCCACAATGGTGGTACAAAGTCACTATCAGCAGCAACACCGAGGAATCGATAATGACACACCGGAATATCACATAACGCAATTGCTCCGCGTCCACTGCCTGAAAATTCTGTAATACCCATCACTCTCGTATCAACGAGACCTCCATTCGACTGGAACCATCGCACGAACGCGTCAATGTCCCCGTCATCCGACATCATATAAGTAACGGTTCGGGGCAGCTGCGCTGCGTTTGTTGTTGTGTCTTTGGCACGTTGCGGCTGTCTATTACTGTCGGAAAAATCGTTCGCTTATTGCAATCAGCCATGATTATCATCGCATTGCATTACTAATTGCGATAAGAAGCGGAGTTACAATCGGATCGCAATGCTGTTGCGACCGCCGGCATCTTGCGGCTACATTGGAATCAGCGTTCACACTACCTCTGAATCTGAAAGGCGTCGTCGATCCGTCCCATCTACCCCCTCACTCTTTTCCCTTGTAGAATTTCTGTATATTCTAACTAACTAACTATGCCTGTAGATCGGTCGAAAATGGTAATGTGCGATACGTGCAACAAGGAATTCAAGGCGGCAGGGATTGGGCATCATCGAAAAGCATGTGCGAGGCAGGCTCGCAGGAACCAAGAAGACGCCATGCTACTCGAGGGTCTCAAGCAAGGTATTCAATCCGTTAGTTGCTCTCTCCCTTGAGTTACAGGTGATGTATGAACAGGAGACTCGAGACGCCGTGGGCTTGTTCCAGAATCTGCAGCGCCTGGACCAGCGGCCGCTGGTCCAAGAATTGTAAGTGCAGTTCAGGCCGCACCTTTGCAACAGCCAGGTACGTTCTATGTAATACAGAGACATCATTTTTTATACTCGTTTTTACAGGTTGGCGTAACTTGTGGGCTAACCCAAACCTCGATGATGTCGATGGTATGTCGACGGTCGAAGAATTTACTGTTGGTGCAGACGATGGATATTATAATCAAGGTATATTTTCTTCGATTGCATTGATTCTTACTCATCCTTCCATAGACGATGAGCCTGACAACGGGCACCAAGTAGATGACATACGTGTCGAATATCACCCTCACAGTGGGCGTGCACCGAAGATCTCACCCTTTGGCGAATTCACCCGCGAGCATCTCCACGTGCCACTGGCTCCTGAAGATGATCGGGAGCCATGGCATCCTTTCCGCACCCTGATGGATTTTGAGGTGTCCGAGCTTGCTTTGGAAGCTGCACTCAATAAAGATCAGACTACCCGTCTCATCAAATTACTTCAGCGGGTCTATGACAAGCACGAAAGATGTACGCTTCGGAACTACGACGAACTCCGCAACACGTGGGATGCTGCTGGCTCCCGGCTGACTCCGGTAAGTCCATCAACGCTTCATTCCCCTCAAGCTAAGTTCAACACGATCAGTCCAGTTTCAAGACACAACGGTCTCGGTCCAGTATCAGAATGAACCAGAGCGACGCGAGTTCCCTATGTGGTCTCGATCGCTTTGGGACTGGGCTTGTGATCTATTGAAGGACCCGCGCGTTGGACCGCACTTCGTTTTCGATGCACAGCGCCTGTCGAAATTTGATGGAGAATCGTTTGTTCGTTTCATTGATGAACCATATACCGCCGACGATTTTTGGAACTATCAAGTAGGTGTTTGTATTATGAAATGTTAGTGTGTCGCAATCCAATGTTTTGATTATGTAGACTGGTCTACCGAGTGACGGGAAACTTCTCGCATTCATTCTCTATGCAGACAAAGCCAAGCTTTCGTCGTTTGGGCGTGCCAAAGGTTATCCTGTCGTTGCACGACTTGCAAACCTGCCAACGGTCATTCGGAATGGAGAAGGGCTTGGTGGCGACCGTGTTGTCGGTTGGTTGCCTATTGTAAGTGTGGAATCTGACACTCCACGATCTCTTCTGGATTTACACTGAGATGTTATCACAAGGTTAAAGACGAAAAGAGCCACTCCGGCAAGCCTGCTTGGACGAACTTCAAGGCGGCTGTATGGCACGAGTCCTTCAAAGTCATCCTAGAAACTATCGCCACGCATTCAAAAACAGGCTGTTGGGTAACCTGTTGGGATGATGTTACCCGACGGCTTTTCCCCCACGTCCTCATCTTGTCTGCTGATTACGAAGAACAGTAAGTCTAAATTTCGTAACACCTTGTTGATACATCACCCTTGATTCCACAGGTGTGTAATGGCACTTATACGTGGTGTCAAGTCTAAGTTTCCATGTCCCGTTTGTCTCGTTCCCCGCGAGCAGCTATCAAAACTGGCACCGACATCGACAGGACAGTATGAGCGACGGATGAGCGACGGATGAGCAACAACGTCATACAGACACTCCAGACTGCACGGGGACAACAACGCGCCGATGAGAAAGAGGCCATTTTGATGAATCAAGGGCTACGAGATGTAGATGTGCGTCATTTCTACTTGTTCTTTCTGTTGAAGTGAGGTTTTAATTATCTACAGAACTCGTTCAATATTCTGGCATATATGGACATCTTTCGGGCATTTTGTTTCGACAAGCTCCATGCCAACAACGAAGGGATGTTTGGTGATCACTTGTGGGTTGAGTTCAAGATCATCGTGAGTGATATGGGCCGTGCTGCCGCTGTCGAGGTTGGACAGGGGTAAGGTATATCTAACTATGAAGTTCGTCCAAGGTGACCGAATTTGTGTATAGCTTTGCGGCCATGCCACCTTGGCGTGGACTGAATCACTTTGATCAAGTCCTCGACTTGAAATTCAATGATGGATCAAAGCACGAAGATATTTCAAAGGTATTGAGGTATTTACTTTTCGAGCGCTGACTGACTGCTTATAACTTATAGCTTGTCATTTTTGCCAGTCATGGCGTCCTTACAAATGAATCAAACAAGACTGGTTATCTTCTCCTCCGCTGTATCCGTGCCTATCTTGAGTTTGACATGTACATCTCACTCGAAGTCCAAACCACGGAGACGATTGCTGTAGGATGTGAAGCATTGTCGACACTATCGGTATTAATGAATGTTTGTCTGTTCTTGTTACGGTTGTACAGCGATGAAATATGCTGAATTTTCTGAACTCTGCTTAGAACTACATCGAAAAGACCAAGGATATATCATTAAAGAACTGGGACTTCCCAAAGAACCACACGCGCATCCATGTCTTTGATGACATTCTGGCGAAAGGCGCCACACGTGTTTTCAACACCAAACCGAACGAGAAGATGCACGGTCCTCTCAAGGAGAGCTACCAAAGGCGGATGAACTTCAAGGACGTCGCCACGCAGGTTCGTATCTTCACATCTCTTAATCTAAACCCTGGTGCCGACACACTTATTTCGACATCAGATTCTTCGTATCGATCACGCTCAGCTTGCATCTCAATGGATACGGTATAAGATTGAAGACCGTAATGAATATATGAAGGCGACTGCAGTGCAGGACATAGATGAGGATGGTGACGACGAACTGGAGGAACAATTCCATGTGAGAGTTGGATCGCGCCAGAAGCCACAAACATTCGAACATGTTGAGCTTGAGCATGGCACCGATCCCGCATTCGACCGTTTTCGAATCAAGCTCAATAATTTCCTCAACTTCTCCGTTATCGGTAGGATCCTTCTTGATGGAAAGAAGATCACTTTGAATACTAGGGACGAGGTCAGTCACACTAATCTAAATTGCCCCGCATCTATACTGAATTCAAATAAACGTAGCTGGTGGAGTACCGCTACATCAAAGTGAACTATGAATCCACAGTTGACTGGTGCCAGCACACAGACTACTTGCGGTGTAGTCCGATGTTTCATGGAGTTCCTCGATACGACGGTGTCATTATCAAGACGCAAAATGGGCACATCTTTGGGCGGCTGATCTTGATCTTCGGATGTCAAGTTACAACGGGCAATGCCACCCTTGTTTTGGTACAGCCTTATGACACCCCAGTAGGGGTACGCACTCGTAAAGACAAGCACCTCAACTTGTTTCGAGTGCGTACACGACCACGTGTGTCATCCGAGTTTTTTTCTGTTGAATCCATCGTCCGCGGTGCTGTACTCGTTGAGGACCGCACTCAACCAGGCGACTGCCTCGTCATTGATACCATTGATACTGACATGTTTCTTCGGATCCAGAAGATGCATCAGGACGCAGGACATGGACCCCTTACAATGCAATGATTATTGTTGTTTGAACATGTTCGAGGGCATGAAGGTGAGCCCATCTCCATTGTAATTGCGCGGGAAAAGGCACTGATTCAGACTATAACAGACAGTAATGCAGAGGCTTATTACCTGGCCGTTGTATGCGAAACGGCCCAGCGACCTCTCCTTCCCCTCTCTTCATCTCCTTCACATTCACCACATCCGTACACTGCCGTTCACCATTTCCGTAGTATCCCCGACAATTCCCTTCCAAACCCGACATCCATTTCCCTCCACATCAGTCAGTCCTCCGCTTTAGGACTGGAACCCAACAACCGTTCATCCGCAGGGACGCACAGACTCCACGTGCGTTCACGAACGGCATTTCGCAACTTGCCACATCATGGCAAATGACTTCGGTGCCACTCTCCACGGTCCCTAATGGGGTCCCTATCGTGATGCAGACGCACATGAAGGTACTGCAGCCTCAGCCCGCCACTCCTCGTATCTCCCACGCTGCTGCCTTGTGCCCTCCTGGACCACCTCAGATAATGAACATGATTCCGGCAATTCCGCTGTCTCAGAGCCCTCCACCGCATGTCACCACTTTTCCCACTGAACCAGCAAATGGTACAGCTGGCGGCTCTCCATCTCCTGCACCCCCTCCTTCTGAATCAGATACAGATTCGGTGAAACTCCTGTTCACATCAAATGGAAATGTCATGAAAGGTGCAATGACCAATAGAATCAATCAACACTCCCTTGACCTGATTCCTCCCTCAGCTATGGAGTCCCAACAAGCCACCCTGCCACCCGTCTCGCTGGTGCGTCAGAAAGCGGAGGTGCAGCTGCCTCTTCCAATCCCGCTCAATGGATACCACATTCCCCATCAACGGCTACACGATCCCCGATGTCAACCTGGTGATGCATGGCACACCAGGTCATCCTGTTCAAACTCCGTACGTTGGACATCTAGTGCCGATTCGAATGACACTCATTACAACATGCAAATGGGCGCAGTACTAACCTGAATCTGAAGCTTGCATCTGGGCGACAGTGGAATGGAGTAGCACTACCGTTGCAGCAAACTCCGTCACTGGATAGTCAGCAACAAGACACGAATACTGCACCGGGTGCAGGCAGCCCCAGTCTCACTCACGCGGCCGCAAGTGTACTACCAGCGCGCACACCATCGGCCAATGACACTCGAAGTGTTAGTCGGCCAGGGGCAATGGGGTCGTCTGTTGGCCACATGATTCCGGAGGACAGTATGTCGCTCACTCTCTTTCCCCTTGCCTGCAAAATGCCAGACCATCACCCCATTCAAATCCGACATCTCTCCCTCCACATCAGTCTTCACCGCATCAGCCACTCACGCCAACGATGAAGATAACCTCACCACTGCTGCAACATCAACAAGCTGTCCCTAGTTCGCAAGGAGGGTATTAGCTGTGTTATGCCTGGAACCATTTATGTGGTACTGTGTAGGGCATTCATATCTGTTTCTTCGTAACCAAAGTTAGTCCACCAGTTACCTCCTGCCAGGATGTGCTCAATCTCCATCCCTCCCCTCATAGCCCTCCCTCCCCTGGACTTGTCTGAAACTCTCATCATGCTCACGACAGCGGTGATTCCACGTAAGTCTCTTGAATTCTATCAATGTCATTTGAGAAATTCTCATCCTGGGTGGTCTATTACCTCTAGTAATTGAAGCCCATCATCACCAGACACGAGACATGCTGTGTGTGTGGCATTAGCCCCTGCATGCAGCACATTTTTGGCCACATTCAAATTTTATTGTACTTGATGTCTTCAGGAAGCGGTAAACCACTCAACATTGGCTCGGACTGATCATGAAACATCTCCCCTGATTCTTATTACTGTAATGTGACAAAGCAACGACTCAGACCCTCATGGACCAAACACCACCCCTTGTTGTGTCATTGGTGACTGGGCAACGTCCTGGACTCTCAAGGTAATTAAATGTTATAGATTGCTGTTACAGTGTGTGCCGATGGTCAGCAGCATTAACTGAGACGAGAGGATAAGTAGTATTTTACACTATCACGGCGAGCTCGTTGCGGCTTATTACATGTTATTCTCGTTACTCTAGGTCCGAACCCCAAATTCTGAATCCTTTAGATGAACATGATGCACCGACAATGATTCCGATTGCCGTCTATACAAATCCCTGATCCCAATGAGGATGGTGCGTGTTTTTTGAGGTACAGATGCAAGCTGGCTTTGGCATTTCCAGATTCAGTCAAGGGTCTATCCAACACCATTTGGGATGTGCTGCATCATGGGCTCTTGTGACTACTCACTTCAAAAGAGTTCAAAAGCTCAGCGGTGAGGTTTCATTCAAATGAGCTGTGTTTCGCACTCATCCCTACTCAATTTGCCCTCAGATAACTCTTACTCTCCGTCAGTCGACATTCCTCCCTCTTTCAAACATGTCCAACCCCGATGCACTTACTTCCGGCATTGCTGGTCAAGTCAATGACAATGACCTGTTCGCACCTGGACATGCAAGGCCTTGCATCACGGAGAGAGATCTGGAAGAGGTAAAGTATCAGTCGTTGAATACTATATGTAATAGCTTTAATAGTTCACCCCGACCAGACGTTGAGGCAAACGCAGCTCCAACTAGATGCTATGAAAGAACAATGTTGATCCTTGGAAGAGCAAAATCGCATTCTTCTAGCTAACAAGCCATGCAAATCAGCCAAAGGCACCATTCCTGATACGTTGAGTGCCTTCAATGGCGAGATCCAAGCCCTGGCGAAGAAGTTTGGAGTCCTGTTTGAGATGTTTCCCCTCTCTGGTGACATTCTCTCTCATCCGTTAATGGGAGTATGCATCTCTTCACCCGCGTCACTGGATATTGTTGGCCCTGCCCGCTATGCATCCACACGAGCTGAGAAGGCCACGATCACTGCCGAGCTGGACTCGATGCTACCAGATCATTTGCAAAGCCTCTGAAGTTCAAATCACTTTTCGCAGGTGGTAAGTACTAGTAAAAATTTACCTACCAACTGATTTAATTCTGTCTCAGTTTGAACAAGGTCTTGGATTTGGCTGGTCAAACGAGCTCCACAAACTCCATGGAGCTGCAGGTGATATCTTTCAACTTCCCTCCAGCCACTTTAGCTCAGAGGGAGCCACCCGCTGTCTTGAGTTTCCTGAAATCCACGAATTGCTTGGAGTCGAACAGCAAAATCCCAAGTATATGACTTTCCCCCCACTTCTCTTTGCAAACAGGCAGGTTGATATGTGTACACCATTTTCCAATTGGCAAATGCTCGCCTTGGTATGTCACTATTATCTCAAGTTCTCATGTATCTCTTTGACTTATGGCCTATCCTTTGGATCAGATCCTTCGCATCGTTCTGTGGGGCCAAACTGCCCTCACACACACTGCCACTCGTTGGCCTGGGGCCAAGTCAAATGGGTCACGTTGGAATGTGAATGCTTGCACTCCCGGATGCCTTGCATGGGCAGCAGTTATCATACGTGAAGCATGTTTTGAGTACATCTCCACTAACTAATACACAATATGCTAGGCTATATTCATTGTCTCGCCGGATGCTGAGTTCCCCAAGCACGGTGTTGGCGCAACATCTCAAATTCTCTATTGCAACCTATTCCGTGAGTATAAGCACTTGCTCGTTACACACTGGGACAGCAAGAATGTCCGCGAGGTGGTCAAGAAAGTCAACAATCAGGTATTCGGAGGCGCATCTGATAAAGTGGCAGCAAGATCCTCTGTGATGAATCAAGAGGATCTTGTAGCAGAGATTGATGCTGCAATGGCCGCTATGGACTTGCCTTCAGACTTTTCAGAGTCGCTCAGTGAGCCTGATGAAGACCCTGAGTCCCAGACTGCAATCATAGGTCTCGCTGCAGCCACTGCTGTGGGACCTGCTGATTTCGATGCCGCTGCCACTGCTGATGATCCACCTCTACCAGTTCCTGACTCAGCCAGTTCGGAATTCCAGCAACCACTAAGTATAAGCTGTGGTCGGGGTAGGAGGGGCAAGGGTCAGGCCACAACTTGCCGAAATGGCAAGTAGATAGATAGAATTTCAGAGACATGCATGGGATGCAGTTGGTCACAGTATTAGCCATAATGTTACTTGGAGTCTATCAATTATGACAACTGTATGCTTTGTTTGAAGTTCAAAATTTCCTTAAGTCTAATAACTAATACTCGCTATAAGGAAGTGTTATTCTACTGTAGTGTAGGCCTCGTAGCCTAATGGTTAACTATGCTCAAGGTAAGTCTCATTAGCTAATGTGTTGAACAGATCACTAACAAAGTCGCAGGTTTGAATCCCATCACTGCAATACAATTAAAATGTGATTAAATTGGCAATAGAGTGGTTCCTAATATAGGTATTAGTCATATGTTGTGTTCCAATGGTAGATAGCTGCATTGCAATGCTTTTTATGATTATATCCCTGACACTTATCTCAATACTATTTTAATCTTATCTCACTCTTGTAATACTGATTGTAATAGTCTTGCAATAGTACCATAATAGTCCTGCACTGTGCTCGCCAAGGACCATTGCAACCGGTTGCAATCTAGGCACTGTATGCAAATAAGCATTGCATTACTAATCTCGTTGACTGTTAGAACCGGAACTCCGGTATCAACTCCGGAACACCGGAGATGATTAGGAGATGGGACTTGGCTTTACCGTATGTGGTGCGCCCTTACAAGAGTTCGGTCCCGGTTTTACGGAGGATGGAGTTAGGACTTAAGACGTGGAGACGTCAAGTTGAGCAGAGGTGTCAGAGGAGAGTTGTCGAGACTCAAGTGGAAGTCAGAAGAGTTATTCTAGTTAATATTCGAACTAAGGAATACATGAGTGAAGTCGGAGGTTTATATACGGAGTTCGAGAATGATTAGTAAACGGGGTCGTAAGGGATTGGTAAGAGAACGGGAGTCGGAGTAAGCATCCCGGAGCTGCACTCCGGGTAAGAGGAACCCGGAGCTGTGCTCTAAGCGAAACACAGGTTTCGGAGGTAAGTAAACAACGGAGCTAATACTAAATAGGAGAGAACAAGGAACAGAGACGAAAAGAGAATACTAAGTACAAGTCTGAAGTCCAGAGGCAAGTCCTGCGTGAGAACGCAGCGGAGTTGTTGATGATAGGCCCGGAGGGCCGGGGTTGAACTTGGGCAAAATACGGGATATGACAGTATCCCCCTTCTAGGCCTGAACCTCCTGAAGGCCGTTAGCGAGGGACAATGCGGAGTTAGGAAGTCGGAGTCTGAAAGTTTGTTGATTGCTCTTCGGCCCCGTATAAAGTCTGTGGTGCACTGGCCTAACCTTATCACCCACCAACCACCATGTCCGAACTCTACGACATTACCCAATGGTCCGATGAATGCCTGCGGGAGTGCGTGGACAATGACGATGACATCTGCAAGGTGAAGTTCGTCAAGCGGCGACGAAGGAGAAGGGCGGAGAAGGAGGCACGCAAGGCGGAGGAGGCGCGGAAGGCGGAGGAGGCACGCCAAGCGGAGGCAGCACGCAAAGTGGCGGAGGAAGCATGCCACAAGAAGGCTGAGGAGGCGCGCCGCAAGGAGGCTGAGGAGGCGCGCCACAAGGAGGCCGAGGAGGTGGCCAAGAAGCAAGTAAGTCTGTTGCTCGTCAATGGGTCGCGCGCTAACGAGGACTAGGCTGAAAAGGTCCGAGTGGAGCAGAGCTCCGCCAAGGGCAAAGGCAAAGTCCGGCAGCCCTTGCCGGAGTGCAAGCGGTGCATGGACCGGGGGCTTGAGTGTGAACTCAGGCATGGTAAGTCCACCTCGTGCGTGGGCTGCATCGAGGCCAAAGCGAAGTGCGAGCGAGGCAGAGCAGAGAAGACGGAGGGCGGAGCCAAGAGGAAAAGGCGCGCGGAGGGTGAGTCGCCGAGAGGGAAGGCAAAGAAGGCGAGGTCAGAGACGAAGGGGTCGGAGTTGGACAAGGGAGAGGGGAGTTCGGGGGCGGCGGCAGCTGCTCGAATCCAAGTACCCGCGGAGTTCAGATACTGGATGCAGTGGCTGCTCACGTGGCTGGACAGGCAGAACGAGCTCCTGGAGGAGCTCGTCGCAGCCAAGGAGGTGGAGGCACACGGGTGGGCCTCGGACTCGGAGTCCGAGGTGTCCACGTACGAGGAGGACGGGGTGGAGGCCGAGGTGGCAGCAGAGTTGGCGGAGGACGTGGGGAGTTTGGAGGAAGAGAGGGCGGAGGCAGGGAGAAAGCGACTCAGATGAGTCGATGTAGAATAGAATAGGCCGCCTCTGTAAATAGTCAAGAAAATGTACCAAGTTCGCGAGTCAAGCATCGGAGTGAGGTCCAGGCTTGTCCGGTAACGGAGATGGTAGTCGTGGACGAGTTCGGACATCGTGATCAAGCTCCAGTGGCTAACAGCCAGGAGGTCTCGTCGTCCATGCCTTCGTATCCAGACCAACGTACAAGGTACAACAACTTGCAATTCTTCCTTCATCGATCTATCTTGGAGTCGAGTACCTCGGAGATCTCGTACTCCAGTTCTCCATCAACTTCTACCGGAGGGGGTGGGGGTTGTACCCGATTGGGAATTGTGTTGGGTACGGAGGGCTCCAGTTGGGAGACATGAAAAACGGGGTGAATGGACTTCATAGAGTCCGGAAGGCGGAGCGTGAAGGAGTGGGAACCTGCCCGAGCGATGATTGTGTATGGCCCTAAGTTCTTCTCAGAGAGTTTCTTAGAGGGCCGTGTTGAGCGGAAGTACTTTGCTTTGACGAATACCTGGTCACCGACTTTGAAGTCCAGTGCCGGAGTTCGCTTGGCATCCGCAGGTCCTTGGTATCGCTTTTACGTGGCAGCCATCTCCTCACGGAGGAATGCATGGAGGGAATCGAGGTTGACGGAGTATTCGCGAGCTCTCTCGGAAGTAAGGTCACGCTCAGGGTGAACGGTGATGTTGGGGTGATAGCCCTTATTGACGAAGAACGGCGAAACCCCGGTAGTAGTGCTCGGAGCATTGTTGTACGTGAACTCCTGGAGGGGCAGGAGTTCGGACCAGTTGTCTTGCTGGTAGTTACAGTACACTCGGAGGTATTGCTCCAGAGTCTGGTTCATTCGTTCTGTCTGACCGTCTCCTTCAGGGTGATATCCAGAGGTAAAATGGAGATGAATGTCTAGGGCCTTCCCAAGTGAGCGGAAGAAATGAGAGACGAACTCCGAACCTCGATCGGAGGTAATGTGGGAGGGAACTCCATGCTTGGAAAAGACATGGAGTAGGAAGAGTTTGGCGAGCTCCGGAGATGTAATTGTATCGTGCGTTGGGATGAAAATGCACTGTTTGGATAGACGATCTATGACTACTAGGATGGCAGTAAATCCAGAGGACGCGGGGAGTTGTTCGATGAAGTCCATGGAGATGGAATTCCATGGCTTCTCTGGGATAGGGAGCTGCTTGAGCAGCCCGTATGGTTTGTGCCTAGGAACCTTTGCGTGGGCACAAGTCGTGCAGGACGAGACGTAGTCCTTTATGAATGTTCTGATACCTGGCCAAGTGTATTCGTGTCGAATTAGTTCCAAGGTCCAGTTCTGGCCAAAATGTCCTGGAGAGGGGATGATCATGTTTGTACCGGAGGACTCGGAGACGGAGGATCATTGGAGTCTGGTACGTAGATTCTATCGTCTAGGTGGAGGAAACCGTCGGTGTCGATAGACCATCAGGAGTCGGAGGGTTCGGAGGTGGACATGTGGATGGAGGCCAGAGGGTCGGAGGGGAGAGCAGAGAGGATATCACTGTGGAGCATTTCTTCGTCGAAGAGTACACTGGTCCGGAGTACTGGAGCTGCGAGATAAGTGGCTCGTAGGGACGCAGCGAGTTGCTCCTGAGTGAATATGGGGCAGAAATTGTGAGGGTTGATGCAAGCGTAGTCCTTATCCCCCTCTTTGGGATAGACATCCCAGCGTCTAGTGAGGGCATCAGGCTTCACGCCAAGGCAGTCCGGGGCGAAAGCGGACGACCATATTGAATTGGGAGAGGAACTCCTGACCAGCGGGCTTGCCGCCGAAGTCAGGAGTTTCATGGTAGCAAAGTACTTCAAATTCTTGTGGTCGGTGACCACATCAACCAGAGTTGCGGAGCCTTCAAGGTAGTGTTGCCAAGTCCGGAAGGACTCGTGAATGGCGAGCAGCTCCTTGTCGTGAGTGTCGTAATTGAGCTCCGGAGCAGACAACGTCTGAGAGTAGAAGGCAACCTGGACGAATTTCTTCGTCAGGGCACTTGATAGAGAAAATGTCAGCGATGACATAATCGGAGGCATCTGTTTCTACAATCATCGGGGCATCTGGCATCCAGTGTGTCAACATCAGAGTGGAGGTGAAGGCTTCCTTGAGCTTCCGGAAAGTGGAGTGACAGGAATCTGAAAAGTTCCACGGAGTACCTTTATGGGTGAGATGGGTTAAAGGAGTGACAATGTCAGAGTAGTTATCGATGAAACAACGGTAAAAGTTCATGAAACCCAGGAAGGACTGAATATCCTTGACTTTACGAGGCTTGGGCCAATCCTGAATAGTCTGAACCTTCTCCGGAGACATGGTAAGTCCGGAGGGTGACAGTTGGTAACTGAGATACTCGGTGGAGTCGGTGTGGAATTCGCATTTTGATGTTTTCACATAAAGTCCATGCTTGCGGAGTCTTTGGAGGACCTCCCGGACATGCTCTTTGTGGGAAGCCATGTCCGCAGAGAAGATTAATATATCATCCAAATAAACTATGACGCAAACATCTAAAAGATCAGCGAAGATGGTGTTGACGAACTGCTGGAATGCTGCAGGAGCATTGGTTAGACCGAACGGCATGACAAGCCATTCGTAGGAGCCGTAGCGCGTCCGGAAGGACATCTTCCATTTATCGCCATCGGCGATGCAAACCAAATGGTAGGCATGCCGGAGGTCAATCTTGGTGTAGACCCTGGCACGGCTCGGGGCGTCTAAAAGGTCAGAGATACGGGGTAAGGGGTAGTGGTCTTTCTTCGTGATCTTGTTGAGTCCTCGGAAGTTGATGCAAAGGCAGAGTGAACCATCCTTTTTGCGGACGAAGAGGACTGGAGCAGCGTGAGCGGAGGAGGAGGGACGGATGAACCCCATTGCTAGGTGCTCATCGAGGAATATCCAGAGGGACTCAAGCTCGGAGGGGGAGAGAGAGTACGTAGTGCCTAAGGGGGGAGAAGTACCTTCTTCAGGTCAATCTTCAGATCATATTCGTGGTGCGGAGCAAGCTGGGAAGCCTTGCTCTTGCTGAAAACATCTGCGAAATTGTGATAGTCCTGGAGGGACACCGGACAGATCAGCAGGGTCAGGGGGCGATGGAAGTGGCACGGAGGTCACTCTCTTTCATGTGGAGGTGCAGGCTAAACTGTATGGAGCCCTGGAGGCAACAAGTGAGCACGAATGCAGGCGCACTGATGATCGCTATGGGCAGAGCCTTGCAGTCGGAGAAACACGGTGGATCGGGGGGTGTGGAGTCAGCTGAAGGTGGTAAGACCAGAGGCTGTGGAGATGAGCTCGGGGGTGCTGGCATGTCCTGTTCAGGTGAACGGAATGATATACTGCTTGAGACCCAGTCAATCAACGGATTGTAGCGGGTGAGCCAGTTGTGTCCTAAAACAAGGGAACAAGAACCATCCAGCAGGGTGACATATAATGTCATCGGAGTGATATCACCAGTTTTGAAATGGATGGAGAGGTCAATAGCTTGAGTTATGGTGGAATTTGTAGTACTGTCGAAAAGTCGGAGTTGGAGTGGGGGAACGGAGTAGGTGGAAAGATTGTTCTTATTAACAAAAGATGTATCGATAAAGCAGTCGGAGGATCCGGAGTCTACAAGCGCAGGGAATGGAGGGATATCGTAGGATACTAAAGAAACGGAGGGCATAAGTGATTTTGGGTCAGAAAGAGCGGACGCGTTGAGACGGATCTCCTTAAGTGCACGGGTGGGTTCAACGCAACCTCCAGACCGTGCGGAGTCACAGAGGTTGCACTCTATTTTTTTGTCTCCGAGGTAGAGACCTCCGGTTTGATTTCCAGAGTTGTTGTCGCAGCGCGGGCCTTGGACGCCTTAGAAGTAGACTTGGGGCATTCCTTGGCCATATGCCCTGCGGAGCCACAGAACATACACAACTTGAGGTCAAAACGTCTCTTTCACTCTTCAGCGGTGAGCTTGCCGTCTTTTCCTAGTTTTGATGACAAGTCCGGCTTCGAAGAAGCGAACGTGGAGGCTCCTTTGCCCTTATACTCCTTGGTGTCCTTGGAGGTCCTGGAGGGTCGAGCAGAGGAGGGCGCTGAGGAAGAGGCAGGAGCAGATGATTTATCGGAGGGCTTGGATGTGGAGGGCTGGCTGGATGTCTTCACTTGGCGATTGATTTCAGACTTGCGCTCCCAGTAGCGCACGTCAATCGACTGAGTGAGGTGGCGGAGTTCGGAGAGCATTGGGGGTTTCCCAACGTGAGAGATTTCGTCCTTGATACGGTCCAGCAGACCGTTATAGAAGTGGTGCCGGAGGGCACCTTCTCCGTATCCTCGGACTTGCGAAGCTATCCTGTTAAACTTGACCACATACTTGTTAATATGTTGACCATCCTTCATGGACAGGTGGTCGAGTTGGTGCTCCGCATCTTCGACGGGGTCGTGCGGACCGAAATTAGCCTGGAGTTCAAGGATGAACTCTTTGTAGTCGTCCATCCAGAGGGGACGTTGGTCGGGATCTTCCATTTGAAGAAGGTCCGGTTCGAACCACTCCAGTGCCATACCTTTCAGGTAGGACTGCACGAATGTTACTTTGGCGCGGTCTGTGCTGAAGGCTTTGGGGCGGTCCTGGAAGTTTAACTCACACTGCACCATGAAAACCCAGAGTTTGCAGGGTTCCATCCTGTCAAACTGGTCGGGCTCTCAGACTTTGGTGTGGGGGGTAGAGTCGGAGGTGGGACGATGGGGGGAGCGAGCAAGGCCTTGGATGGCACTTGCTAATTGTGCAAGGGTGTCTCGCGGGATGTGCTCGTCGTCGTCTTCGTAGGGGTTGGAGAAGAAGTCGTCTTCAGGGTCTTCCGGATCGTCATCATCCGGGTCGTCTCCGGGACCGTCTGGAAACCCTGGCTCATTGGGAGGTGTATGAAGGAATTGTTCATTGTCGTTCTCTAGGACTTCAATGTGTGCGCCCGGAGTTGGGGATCAGGGGAGAGGGCGTGACGCTGAAGCAGAGGTAGGGGTACAACGAGCGGAGAAGCTTCGGAATTGGTTGACGAGTTCTGGACCTCAACAACTGTTCCCGAAGGCACTGAGGGGATTAAATCTGGGAGAACTGTTGGCGCCAATGAGGGCGCGAGTATGGGATCGAGTAGTACGCGTAGCCATGGTGGGGAACTCTTTGCAAGTGTGAGTTCGAATATACTGTTAGAACCGGAACTCCGGTATCAACTCCAGAACGCTGGAGATGATTAGGAGATGGGACTTGGCTTCACCATATGTGGTGCGCCCTTACAAGAGTTTGGTCCCGGTTTTACGGAGGACGGAGTTAGGACTTAAGACGCAGAGACGTCAAGTCGAGCGGAGGTGTCAGAGGAGAGTTGTCGAGACTCAAGCAGAAGTCAGGAGAGTTATTCTAGTTAATATTCGAACTAAGGAATACATGAGTGAAGTCGGAGGTTTATATATGGAGTTCGAGAATGATTAGTAAACGGGGTCGTAAGGGATTGGTAAGAGAACGGGAGTCAGGAGTAAGCATCCTGGAGCTGCACTCCGGGTAAGAGGAACCCAGAGCTGTGCTCTAAGCGAAACACAGGTTCAGAGGTAAGTAAACAATGGAGCTAATACTAAATAGGAGAGAACAAGGAACAGAGACGAAAAGAGAATACTAAGTACAAGTCTGAAGTCCGGAGGCAAGTCCTGCATGAGAACGCAGCGGAGTTGTTGATGATAGGCCCGGAGGGCCAGGGTTGAACTTGGGCGAAATACGGGATATGACATTGACACTGCAATCACAACATTTTTATAACAATATTATTGTAATCTAACAGTCCTATTTTGGTATTGCAATCCCTTGCAATATATTGAAATAAGTATTACTTATTTCCGACAACATGATTCAGAGAAAATTGAAAAAACAGGGCCCTTGAAGGTTCTTTACCGCCAAAATCCGTGAACAGCTGCAAACCCCGCTTGAAGCCCAACATCAAAAGTAATAACCTTCAAATGCTGAGATGGAGGGAAATGTTGCACAGTGCCTGTTGTCAAAACAGTGGTTTTCACCATTCCTGTCATTTTCCAAATATGTGCCAACAACACTTTACTTTCCAAAACGGAACTCACTGCCCATTCGAACGGTCTCGAAAGTTGCTGAATAGTCAAAGGTATGCTGGAAAATATGGTGGCTGTCACGCAAGTGCCATGTTCTCTTTTGATCTAGAACATGACAGATCGGAGCCGTTGTGTCTTATAAAAAGGGGAGCATCCATGGCCATTTCTTCATCACAAGCATCTGCCGAATAACCTGTCAAACGACATCCCCTGCTCCAAGCATCAGGTCCAATCATCATCACAGCTTCCAGACTTTACCAATGTCCTTTATTCATACGTACTACGACACCATCCCCGAGTTTTATCGTCTCTTTGAGGACGCTCTCGCAGCTGGGTTCTGCCCCCGTGAGTGTGCTCCCTCGACAGTGGCCGGGCATGCGACGTCCCGACACTGCAATATCTACCGTCCAAGGCAATTCACACACTGGGGATTATGACATTTTCACACTGTTTATAATACATTTAAAATGGGAAATAGTGATATCAAATTTTTGTTACACATTTTCATACACTTAAAATTTTAAATGACATCAGAGCGAAAATGTTGTCTGAAATATATACTTTTGTCAAGCATGTTATGTCTGTGAAAATGTACCAGAAAATAAAATGTTTCGGGAGATCGTAAAGTTAACGGAAAATTTGAAATGTCGCTAACATCTTTTCTGGCACCGAACACTTGATCTTTGGGGCATACAAAAATGATAGGTTAAAGAAGGAATTTGGATGGATATTTTTCAACAGGAAGTAAATGTCACATTTCATTTTCTCTTTTGTTCATGAAGAAAATATGATATTTTGATGGCGGAAAAAGTAGTTGGGTCCTCATCTGCCCACTCAACGGGTACTCAACGGGTGCTCAGGAGGCAGTCACCACCTGGTTGAGCGGGCGGGGAGCGGGGCATGACTGCACACGAACGCAATGATACTGCCACTGCACTCTAGCGTCGTCACCCACAGTGAGCGCATACATGCCGACTGAACAAGGTATATCATTCATGCATGCGTTTGCGCTTATATCGGATTACCATACATCCATCCGGTGCTATACTCGTAATAAAGGTTGTCGTGGAGGCTGGAATACATCACTTGCTCAACCTCACCCGCCGGTGGTTTTTTGGGGGGCAAATGATCAACTTTGTCGCACTTACCCCGGCCGCTAATTGGATTGAGTTAGATCGCTGTGCGAAAGGAAGGAAAGGGGGTGTATTAAATTGGTATGCAGGCATTATGTAGTTTCGTGAGCGGCGCACCTTGTTGGCCAACAGAGGCTGCACCACCGAATATGACAATGGGTCGGCTCAGAACGGCAGAGTGAGCGCTATTCCCAGTGATTGTCGAGCACCGGAGGCTACTGCAAACGGGTTGAAAGTGACCTAGAAGCGGTCAAATTATGGATTTAGTGGGATCTATACTCCGTTTTGTCAAAGAACAAGGGCCCACGAAGTGGACAAGCCTAACCTGGAGAGACAGAAACCTCGGACAATTTATCGCCATGTGCCAAGTTAGTGACCGCTTCACCGACTTCTTGATGACGCCAGCACCCTCCCCGCCAGGGACAGGGGGGGTACTCTTTGATCTCGAAATAGCAGCCTGTTATCAACGTGGATTTCGTTGTGAGCGCCCAAGAGAACAGTCTTCGAGAACTCTGAGGAACTTACGGCGGATGAAAAACCCCGACAATGAGTACAACACCGGTGGGGGAGATGGTGTTGTAACAAAACAGGTCCTCAGAGGTCGTACTCGACGCCCGTGCAACGAGGGGGGCAAGAGATGCAAAGCGATGATCGCCGTTAAGAAGGCGTTGGAACCGGGGATACGAGCGATGGCACACTACGGGGTGAAGGAGTTATTCGACCCAACATCGTTGGGTCGTCAGATGTCTGAGGGGATCATGGGGGGATCAGGGGCGCTACCCGCAGTAAACACCATGGGCAGTGAAGATGTCGAGTAGATACCCCCGGTGTTCAACACTGGGGGTATGCTGGACGACATGTTGGTCGCCAGCAAAGAGGGCCAAGAAGTGAAGCCAGGAATCACACGCACGGGGGTACCAGTGGCGCTGCCTGCAGTAAACACCACGGACAGCGAAAGATGTTGAGTAGATACTCCCCAGTGTTGAACACCAGGGAGTATGCTGGACGACGTGGTGGTCGTCAGCAAGAGAACCAAGAAGCGAAGCCCAATTTGGTATTGATTGCTGATATCATCAGCACAGCTGCACTGACCACAGTTTCATCGGATCTCTTTCCCATGTCGCCCACTGGGATCTCTGGTGTTGAACACCGGGAAGTATCTACTCTATGTCTTTGCTGCCCGTGGTTTACCGTGGGTAGCCTCCGATCCCCATGTCAGGAGAAATTGGTGGACTGGCGTCATTTGGAGCCTCGCCCCACGTTGCCCCGCCTACTATTCCCCGGTGTCGAACACCGGGGAATATCTTCTCTACATCTTCGCTACCTGTGGTCAATGGCGAGTAGGTAGCTCGCACCTCATCCCGTGCCCATCGAATGCCATGCAACATCGATGACGCGTGCGGGTTATCCAGACAAGAATCTGACTCGAAGGTTTTTTA
Organism: Boletus coccyginus; assembly: GCA_025782845.1. Classification (NCBI taxonomy): domain Eukaryota; kingdom Fungi; phylum Basidiomycota; class Agaricomycetes; order Boletales; family Boletaceae; genus Boletus; species Boletus coccyginus. The sequence continues at coordinate 3,604 of JAHZSR010000230.1, read as the reverse complement.
GGTGACCGGCGAACATCGCTCGGTCTGTTGAATGTTTGGAAGCTACGCTCCCCATCATAGATAGATTGGCATTGGCACACAGTTGCTTCGGCAAACGGTCCCCCATTCTTTATTTCCCCCCGCGATCTACGCTCACCCATAGTCTGTGTCTCGCTCTGGCACCTTTATGTACTCATTTAGAAGAACTGGATTTGACAAGGGAGCTGAGATTCTTTTCTGCCCTGGCATCATCTACAAATACAAAGCAAGCGCAAAGAGTCTACTCTCCTGCTTCAACCATATTCTCCGAAACCCCCTAGCCCCTTACTCACGCCGATAACTGGTTCCAGATCGGCCACGTTTACAAACAACAAAAATTCGCAAGTCTACTGTTTCTTCGAGTCAGATCCTATGATGGACACTAATTCCCATCCAGCATGTCCGTACAAAAGACGCATACGAACGCGTTGTCACTGACAATCCCGGACATGCCAAAGTCCTTCAACAGCTTGGCTGGCTGTACCACCAGGACGGCCCGTCCTTCCAGAACCCGGAGCTCGCGATATAGTATCTTACCAAGAGTCTCGAGGCCGGTAAGCCGTTATTTCCGCATCATGGATTCCCCTCATCCTTCTTTACAGACCAGTCAGCTCAAAGCTGGTATCTCGGTGTAGAGACTGGTACGTCTCTGTGGTCGTATCCCCCTTTTTAGACACATTCTACTATCTCCCCGTTGCTCTGATATTACCTTCCGGACTTTCCTACCTAGACCGGATGCTTCCGCCGAAGACTGGATCACAGACTGTTAGTCCGGATGCCTCGGTCTAACGTGGTCGACACGGACTTTCACATATGAGTTCATTACACCGGTCTGTTCCTTCCAATCTTATCTTATCAACTTTCCCTATTATTCTGATCTCCTACTTATGTTCTTCGTACCGCCGAAGACCGATCGGGCCTTTCGGGCCCGACGGCTTCCCTTCTTAGATTTAACTTCTGTCATTTAGAGTTTTGATCCGTTTCGTGCCTTTTCGTTTCATTTCCGTTTTCCCTTGACATATATTACTCTATCGGTTGTAGTGCGAGTCCCGGGTATGCCCGGACTATAAAGCCATGTACCTTAGAGTTAGAAAATACTTTTGGTTGGATTCACGAACTGCTCGAACCTCTTGTCACCACCGTACCGTCACCGTCACCGCCCACCATCAACGCTCACCACGAACTCAACGTTTCCTCGTCATCTTCTACCTCCCTCCCGACTCCTGGACTTCCCGCATTTCCCTCGGACATCCTCCGGACTAGCGTCAGATTAGTCGAGTAAGTCCCCGGACTTCTATCTTTCACTCACCCGCTTTACAGAGTCCCTTTTGGGGTGAATATACTCGCTCCCCTACCCCCCTTTTCTGGCCCGGGACTAGTGGTTCCCACCTCCTAGTCTCCTTCAGGCCCCTTATCATCTTTACAACTGGAGCCCACCGCAAGGGACTCACAAACGGGTTCTAGAAGAAGTCTACGGCCGACTGTCCAACGCCAAGAGCTTGAAAATTTACTCGAGCACTTTAGAAATTTGCAGATCGACGGAGAAGACTCGCTTCTACTCCAACCGGTCCCCCCTCAAGACGCCCGTCACAACCGTGCCGATCTCCCTGACGTATCAGGGTTTGCCTTTAGTCCGTTGTCAGACGGTGACCTCGACCCTTCAGCCACCTTAGCCACCAGTGATTCCGACTGGCCCGGCACCTTTCAATTCCCCCCCTTTACTTCCCCATTGCCTGACGCACCACCTTCGGCAGGCACCTACTCCGACAGCACTGCCTCTCCTAGCCCAGATCCGGAAAATTTACCCGACGGGCGCAACCTAAGCGACCTCATACCGGGGGCGTATATCCACTTGACCCCGTGGCGATGGTCCGGGGAATCGCACCTCACCTCCCAATTTTCTTCTCCTCTATCACCGATCTCAACAAGTACTTCGTCCTTGCCATCGTCATCTTCCCCGTCCCTCTCCTATCTTCTCGACCACTCCGCGCCTTCTCACCGGGAACATCTTCGGTCTCCGGTCCCCTCTCCCTCACTGCTCTTCGCTACTTCCCATTCCGGACCTTCATCCCCGTCGTCGCTGACCGCTCCGACACCACCTCAGTCTCCCCCTCGCCAACTCTTACCAGCTGCTCCTCCACCAATGGCCCAAATCCCACAGATGCCGCTCCGCGGAACCCAGAATGCCCCGAAATTCGATGGGAAGACGCCGGCCCTGTTGCCGCGCTTCCTCGAAGACATGGATATCCTCGGAACCGCCGCCATCATCACCGAGGCCGCCAAAATTTGTGCCGCTATAAGGTACGCCGATCTCGAAGAAGCCGAAGGATGGGAGCTTCTCGATGAAGCCACCGCTGTCCCGGCTGACTGGGACACCTTCATCGTTGCCGTCAAAAAATTATATCCCGGTTGTGAAGGAGCTAACCGGTATTGCCGTGCTGACATCCAATACCTCGTCCAGGAATACCGGACTAAGCCGATGAGGTCTATGGAAGACCTAGGTGAGTACCAACGCAAGTTCATGAAGATCGCCAGGATCCTCATTAACAGTCGCAAGCTCTCGGACTTAGACCGAGACGTGCTGTTTCTGACTGGCCTGCCTGCCGATCTCGAGAACCAAGTCCGCCAGCGCCTCCTCATCACGAAAACCGATCATCACCCTTCCAACCCATATCCAATCGCCGACACACTCGAGGCAATGCAGTTCCTCCTAACTGGCTCCGCACTCCGTCCCCTCGCCGCCACTGCCGCCTTGCCCACGGCTCAGCCGTACTACCCCGCTTGGGCAGCGGCACCTCCAGCACCGGTATATCCACCCCCCACGACACCGACCACTGCTCCGGCTATCAAGCAGGAGCAGGTAAGTATGCAGCGCACGGCCCCGAAGAGCTGTGCATTCTGTGCAGACCCAGCCCACTTTATGGGTAGCTGTCCTCTAGTAGATGGCTATATCCAGTCAGGCAAAGCTAGTCGCGGCACTGACGGTCGGTTGTACATGCCCGACGGGAAGCGCATCCTGCGTGTACCCGGTACTCGCTGCCTCTGCGAGTGTCTGGATCGCCTGCCAGCCCCCGGATCTGCCTCCACCTCCTCTGTCGTCACTGCTGGTATCTTCTCAGTCACTGACAAGTCCGCCGATGCCATACTGGACATCGAACTGTCGGTATTCTTGACCCCAGTTTCCGAAGACTGGGACGACGCCCCAGATCCCGCGTTTTCCGACCCCGACTTCCAGGAATACCTTGCCAACGCCTGGGCCAACTTCCAGTTGGACAAGAAAGACAAAGGGAAGCGCGTTCACTTTGACAGAGTGGAGATGCTGCCTCGAAAGACCGGCCACCCCGGTCCCCGGGCTGCCTCTGTCTCCGAAGAACTCGTCTCCCTGGCAGTTGAGGCCTTGTGGTCTTGGACCCCAGGCCCCTCAACGTCTTCGGCGCCTCGACCCTCGACACCGACCCCATCATCATCCTCCAGTATTATTCCTCCCTGCGTCAACGTTACTAACCCATCATCCTCCCTTGCCCCAACGGGCCAATTCAGGTACTCATTCCCCCTCGAAGACGAGACCGCCCCGAAGCGTCTCCTA